>CAJNDS010000005.1:0-258117 GCA_905221605.1 Symbiodinium natans
TTGGGGTCGCGGTTTCACAACCCCCGTATTTAGTTCCAAGTTGTACTGCAGGAACTCTGGGCCCATTTCGCGGCCCCATTTTTGGGGCCGCGAGACGGCCCCGTTTATTGGCCCCGAATTTGCGCCCGTGCAACCGGCTCTCGTTGGCTGCCCCTGCCCTTGTTCCAGTAACTTTGGGCAGCGTCGTGGTGAGCGCACGGGGCACGGGGGGGCTGGTCCGAAGCAGCAGCGTGCGCGTCTTTATAATGTTGCAGTGAGGCAGAACTGCAACTGCGGAGGCCCATGCTGGCGAAGCCAGAATTGCTTGTGTTTTGCGGGCTTGAAAGTGGGGTCGCCCGACAGCCCCGTGACTTGGGCTTCGTCCTGGCGCTGAGCTGCAGGTCGTTGTTGTTTTTGGAAAGGAGTCACGCTTCAAGCTCTGGGAAGTTGACCAACGTGGCTTCAACGTTTTCTGTGGTTGCGCAGAGAGAGGTCGCCTGCTAGACATTACAGAAATCAGAACTTGTGGCGGGCTTGGGTTTGGACGGTGGAGGTATTGAAGCGTGTTGCGCCTGCCCGGAGCTTAAGTTGCCACGCGCCCAACGAAGAAGAAGATATAGGGAAAGGCCGATGCCAGCGAAAGCCTTGTGAACGTCAGTTCGTCTTCTCCATTGAAGTGCACGTTGAGGTTTAAGTGGTTGGGAGCGTTCACTTGGCTTACACGCAACATCATCTTCGAGCCTCAGACTTTGCTGAAGGCTTCCAAGCCTTTGGAGGCCGGTCCGAGGCCTCCTCCAGTTGAACAGGGCGTGATTTTGTTTGCTTGCCCGCTGGAGACCGACATCAGCTTGCAATGTCACGCAGAGTACTTCTCTCAGGACTTTCGCGTGCCCGTCGAAATCTTTGAAAGCTCAGGATCATCGAGGACTTATTTGAGGCCCGTCGAGAAGTCTGAAGTTAAAGCTTGCGGCAGCAAGAATAGCTTTTGCAGGATCATCTTAAGCGGTCGAGGCCCCTTCGAGGTCCGTCGTGATGTTTTGAATAGAGTGAGAATGAAGAGGACTTGGAGCCAGCTGCGGCTTAAAATTCTTTTCACGGGAAAGAAGAGAGACAACCAGGGTTCGTCCGGGCTCGAGGCTTTGCGGGGACCCCTTTAATAGTATTATAAGCCCCGGTCCCGGCCTCGAAAGGCCTCGAAACCCCATGAGTGAGGCCTCGAAACCCCATGAGTAAGGTTTGGGGAGGCCTCGGAAGGCCTCGAACCCCGCAGGGTGAGGCCTCAGAGGCCTTGCAATATCGCGTACACATGTTTGCAAAAGTTGCCAGTTTGCGCAAGTCCAAATCTGGGGTCGAAAAATCTCAACAATTCTGGCTTCGCGTGCGTGGGCCTCCCCTGTGCACGTTTCTCTCATGTTGACCAGATCGCTCACTTCCACAAGAAAGCTGCCTGCGGAGGTCGTGGTTCTCAGTTTTCCGCTTTGAGCGCTTGTCTGTGGGCCCCGAGTAAAAAGCGCGAGATTGAACCTAAAAATAGAAGAATTCGCGGCCCCAAAATTGGGGCCGCCAGGCGGACTCAATTTTGGGGTCGCGGTTTCACAACCCCCGTATTTAGTTCCAAGTTGTACTGCAGGAACTGGGCCCATTTCGCGGCCCCATTTTTGGGGCCGCGAGACGGCCCCGTTTTTTGGCCCCGAATTTGCGCCCGTGCAACCGGCTCTCGTTGGCTGCGCCCCTGCCCTTGTTCCAGTAACTTTGGGCAGCGTCGTGGTGAGCGCACGGGGGGGCTGGTCCGAAGAAGCAGCGTGCGCGTCTTTATAATGTTGCAGTGAGGCAGAACTGCAACTGCGGAGGCCCATGCTGGCGAAGCCAGAATTGCTTGTGTTTTGCGGGCTTGAAAGTGGGGTCGCCCGACAGCCCCGTAACTTGGGCTTCGTCCTGGTGCTGAGCTGCAGGTCGTTGTTGTTTTTGGAAAGGAGTCACGCTTCAAGCTCTGGGAAGTTGACCAACGTGGCTTCAACGTTTTCTGTGGTTGCGCAGAGGTCGCCTGCTAGACATTGCAGAAATCAGAACTTGTGGCGGGCTTGGGGTTGGACGGTGGAGGTATTTAAGCGTGTTGCGCCTGCCCGGAGCTTAAGTTGCCACGCGCCCAACGAAGAAGAAGATATAGGGAAAGGCCGATGCCAGCGAAAGCCTTGTGAACGTCAGTTCGTCTTCTCCAGTGAAGTGCACGTTGAGGTTTAAGTGGTTGGGAGCGTTCACTTGGCTTACACGCAACATCATCTTCGAGCCTCAGACTTTGCTGAAGGCTTCCAAGCCTTTGGAGGTCGGTCCGAGGCCTCCTCCAGTTGAACAGGGCGTGATTTTGTTTGCTTGCCCGCTGGAGACCGACATCAGCTTGCAATGTCACGCAGAGTACTTTTCAAGACTTTCGCGTGCCCGTCGAAATCTTTGAAAGCTCAGGATCATCGAGGACTTATTTGAGGCCCGTCGAGAAGTTTGAAGTTAAAGCTTGCGGCAGCAAGAATAGCTTTGCAGGATCATCTTAAGCGGTCGAGGCCCCTTCGAGGTCCGTCGTGATGTTTTGAATAGAGTGAGAATGAAGAGGACTTGGAGCCAGCTGCGGCTTCAAATTCTTTTCACGGGAAAGAAGAGAGACAACCAGGGTTCGTCCGGGCTCGAGGCTTTGCGGGGACCCCTTTAATAGTATTATAAGCCCCGGTCCCCGAGGCCTCGTAATCTTTCAAGCTAAAGGGGTTTTGGGATTTTGTGGAGGCCTCGCCAGGCCTCGAAAGGCCTCGAAACCCCATGAGTGAGGCCTCGAAACCCCATGAGTAAGGTTTGGGGAGGCCTCGGAAGGCCTCGAACCCCGCAGGGTGAGGCCTCAGAGGCCTTGCAATGTCGCGTACACATGTTTGCAAAAGTTGCCAGTTTGCGCAAGTCCAAATCTGGGGTCGAAAAATCTCAACAATTCTGGCTTCGCGTGCGTGGGCCTCCCCTGTGCACGTTTCTCTCATGTTGACCAGATCGCTCACTTCCACAAGAAAGCTGCCTGCGGAGGTCGTGGTTCTCAGTTTTCCGCTTTGAGCGCTTGTCTGTGGGCCCCGAGTAAAAAGCGCGAGATTGAGCCTAAAAATAGAAGAATTCGCGGCCCCAAAATTGGGGCCGCCAGGCGGACTCAATTTTTGGGGTCGCGGTTTCACAACCCCCGTATTTAGTTCCAAGTTGTACTGCAGGAACTCTGGGCCCATTTCGCGGCCCCATTTTTGGGGCCGCGAGACGGCCCCGTTTATTGGCCCCGAATTTGCGCCCGTGCAACCGGCTCTCGTTGGCTGCGCCCCTGCCCTTGTTCCAGTAACTTTGGGCAGCGTCGTGGTGAGCGCACGGGGCACGGGGGGGCTGGTCCGAAGCAGCAGCGTGCGCGTCTTTATAATGTTGCAGTGAGGCAGAACTGCAACTGCGGAGGCCCATGCTGGCGAAGCCAGAATTGCTTGTGTTTTGCGGGCTTGAAAGTGGGGTCGCCCGACAGCCCCGTAACTTGGGCTTCGTCCTGGCGCTGAGCTGCAGGTCGTTGTTGTTTTTGGAAAGGAGTCACGCTTCAAGCTCTGGGAAGTTGACCAACGTGGCTTCAACGTTTTCTGTGGTTGCGCAGAGAGAGGTCGCCTGCTAGACATTACAGAAATCAGAACTTGTGGCGGGCTTGGGTTTGGACGGTGGAGGTATTGAAGCGTGTTGCGCCTGCCCGGAGCTTAAGTTGCCACGCGCCCAACGAAGAAGAAGATATAGGGAAAGGCCGATGCCAGCGAAAGCCTTGTGAACGTCAGTTCGTCTTCTCCATTGAAGTGCACGTTGAGGTTTAAATGGTTGGGAGCGTTCACTTGGCTTACACGCAACATCATCTTCAAGCCTCACACTTTGCTGAAGGCTTCCAAGCCTTTGGAGGCCGGTCCGAGGCCTCCTCCAGTTGAACAGGGCGTGATTTTGTTTGCTTGCCCGCTGGAGACCGACGTCAGCTTGCAATGTCACGCAGAGTACTTCTCTCAGGACTTTCGCGTGCCCGTCGAAATCTTTGAAAGCTCAGGATCGTCGAGGACTTATTTGAGGCCCGTCGAGAAGTCTGAAGTTAAAGCTTGCGGCGGCAAGAATAGCTTTTGCAGGATCATCTTAAGCGGTCGAGGCCCCTTCGAGGTCCGTCGTGATGTTTTGAATAGAGTGAGAATGAAGAGGACTTGGAGCCAGCTGCGGCTTAAAATTCTTTTCACGGGAAAGAAGAGAGACAACCAGGGTTCGTCCGGGCTCGAGGCTTTGCGGGGACCCCTTTAATAGTATTATAAGCCCCGGTCCCCGAGGCCTCGTAATCTTTCAAGCTAAAGGGGTTTTGGGATTTTGTGGAGGCCTCGCCAGGCCTCGAAAGGCCTCGAAACCCCATGAGTGACGAAACCCCATGAGTAAGGTTTGGGGAGGCCTCGGAAGGCCTCGAACCCCGCAGGGTGAGGCCTCAGAGGCCTTGCAATATCGCGTACACATGTTTGCAAAAGTTGCCAGTTTGCGCAAGTCCAAATCTGGGGTCGAAAAATCTCAACAATTCTGGCTTCGCGTGCGTGGGCCTCCCCTGTGCACGTTTCTCTCATGTTGACCAGATCGCTCACTTCCACAAGAAAGCTGCCTGCGGAGGTCGTGGTTCTCAGTTTTCCGCTTTGAGCGCTTGTCTGTGGGCCCCGAGTAAAAAGCGCGAGATTGAGCCTAAAAATAGAAGAATTCGCGGCCCCAAAATTGGGGCCGCCAGGCGGACTCAATTTTGGGGTCGCGGTTTCACAACCCCCGTATTTAGTTCCAAGTTGTACTGCAGGAACTCTGGGCCCATTTCGCGGCCCCATTTTTGGGGCCGCGAGACGGCCCCGTTTATTGGCCCCGAATTTGCGCCCGTGCAACCGGCTCTCGTTGGCTGCGCCCCTGCCCTTGTTCCAGTAACTTTGGGCAGCGTCGTGGTGAGCGCACGGGGCACGGGGGGGCTGGTCCGAAGCAGCAGCGTGCGCGTCTTTATAATGTTGCAGTGAGGCAGAACTGCAACTGTGCACGTTTCTCTCATGTTGACCAGATCGCTCACTTCCACAAGAAAGCTGCCTGCGGAGGTCGTGGTTCTCAGTTTTCCGCTTTGAGCGCTTGTCTGTGGGCCCCGAGTAAAAAGCGCGAGATTGAGCCTAAAAATAGAAGAATTCGCGGCCCCAAAATTGGGGCCGCCAGGCGGACTCAATTTTGGGGTCGCGGTTTCACAACCCCCGTATTTAGTTCCAAGTTGTACTGCAGGAACTTGGGCCCATTTCGCGGCCCCATTTTTGGGGCCGCGAGACGGCCCCGTTTTTTGGCCCCGAATTTGCGCCCGTGCAACCGGCTCTCGTTGGCTGCGCCCCTGCCCTTGTTCCAGTAACTTTGGGCAGCGTCGTGGTGAGCGCACGGGGGGGCTGGTCCGAAGCAGCAGCGTGCGCGTCTTTATAATGTTGCAGTGAGGCAGAACTGCAACTGCGGAGGCCCATGCTGGCGAAGCCAGAATTGCTTGTGTTTTGCGGGCTTGAAAGTGGGGTCGCCCGACAGCCCCGTAACTTGGGCTTCGTCCTGGTGCTGAGCTGCAGGTCGTTGTTGTTTTTGGAAAGGAGTCACGCTTCAAGCTCTGGGAAGTTGACCAACGTGGCTTCAACGTTTTCTGTGGTTGCGCAGAGGTCGCCTGCTAGACATTGCAGAAATCAGAACTTGTGGCGGGCGTGGGTTTGGACGGTGGAGGTATTTAAGCGTGTTGCGCCTGCCCGGAGCTTAAGTTGCCACGCGCCCAACGAAGAAGAAGATATAGGGAAAGGCCGATGCCAGCGAAAGCCTTGTGAACGTCAGTTCGTCTTCTCCATTGAAGTGCACGTTGAGGTTTAAATGGTTGGGAGCGTTCACTTGGCTTACACGCAACATCATCTTCGAGCCTCAGACTTTGCTGAAGGCTTCCAAGCCTTTGGAGGCCGGTCCGAGGCCTCCTCCAGTTGAACAGGGCGTGATTTTGTTTGCTTGCCCGCTGGAGACCGACATCAGCTTGCAATGTCACGCAGAGTACTTCTCTCAGGACTTTCGCGTGCCCGTCGAAATCTTTGAAAGCTCAGGATCATCGAGGACTTATTTGAGGCCCGTCGAGAAGTCTGAAGTTAAAGCTTGCGGCAGCAAGAATAGCTTTTGCAGGATCATCTTAAGCGGTCGAGGCCCCTTCGAGGTCCGTCGTGATGTTTTGAATAGAGTGAGAATGAAGAGGACTTGGAGCCAGCTGCGGCTTAAAATTCTTTTCACGGGAAAGAAGAGAGACAACCAGGGTTCGTCCGGGCTCGAGGCCTTGCGGGGACCCCTTTAATAGTATTATAAGCCCCGAGGCCTCGTAATCTTTCAAGCTAAAGGGGTTTTGGGATTTTGTGGAGGCCTCGCGAGGCCTCGAAAGGCCTCGAAACCCCATGAGTGAGGCCTCAGGAGGCCTCGGAAGGCCTCGAAACCCCATGAGTGAGGCCTCGGAAGGCCTCGAACCCCGCAGGGTGAGGCCTCAGAGGCCTTGCAATATCGCGTACACATGTTTGCAAAAGTTGCCAGTTTGCGCGAGTCCAAATCTGGGGTCGAGAAATCTCAACAATTCTGGCTTCGCGTGCGTGGGTCTCCCCTGTGCACGTTTCTCTCATGTTGACCAGATCGCTCACTTCCACAAGAAAGCTGCCTGCGGAGGTCGTGGTTCTCAGTTTTCCGCTTTGAACCCTTGTCTGTGGGCCCCGAGTAAAAAGCGCGAGATTGAGCCTAAAAATAGAAGAATTCGCGGCCCCAAAATTGGGGCCGCCAGGCGGACTCAATTTTGGGGTCGCGGTTTCACAACCCCCGTATTTAGTTCCAAGTTGTACTGCAGGAACTCTGGGCCCATTTCGCGGCCCCATTTTTGGGGCCGCGAGACGGCCCCGTTTTTTGGCCCCGAATTTGCGCCCGTGCAACCGGCTCTCGTTGGCTGCGCCCCTGCCCTTGTTCCAGTAACTTTGGGCAGCGTCGTGGTGAGCGCACGGGGGGGCTGGTCCGAAGAAGCAGCGTGCGCGTCTTTATAATGTTGCAGTGAGGCAGAACTGCAACTGCGGAGGCCCATGCTGGCGAAGCCAGAATTGCTTGTGTTTTGCGGGCTTGAAAGTGGGGTCGCCCGACAGCCCCGTAACTTGGGCTTCGTCCTGGCGCTGAGCTGCAGGTCGTTGTTGTTTTTGGAAAGGAGTCACGCTTCAAGCTCTGGGAAGTTGACCAACGTGGCTTCAACGTTTTCTGTGGTTGCGCAGAGAGAGGTCGCCTGCTAGACATTACAGAAATCAGAACTTGTGGCGGGCTTGGGTTTGGACGGTGGAGGTATTGAAGCGTGTTGCGCCTGCCCGGAGCTTGAGTTGCCACGCGCCCAACGAAGAAGAAGATATAGGGAAAGGCCGATGCCAGCGAAAGCCTTGTGAACGTCAGTTCGTCTTCTCCAGTGAAGTGCACGTTGAGGTTTAAGTGGTTGGGAGCGTTCACTTGGCTTACACGCAACATCATCTTCGAGCCTCAGACTTTGCTGAAGGCTTCCAAGCCTTTGGAGGCCGGTCCGAGGCCTCCTCCAGTTGAACAGGGCGTGATTTTGTTTGCTTGCCCGCTGGAGACCGACATCAGCTTGAAATGTCACGCAGAGTACTTCTCTCAGGACTTTCGCGTGCCCGTCGAAATCTTTGAAAGCTCAGGATCATCGAGGACTTATTTGAGGCCCGTCGAGAAGTCTGAAGTTAAAGCTTGCGGCAGCAAGAATAGCTTTTGCAGGATCATCTTAAGCGGTCGAGGCCCCTTCGAGGTCCGTCGTGATGTTTTGAATAGAGTGAGAATGAAGAGGACTTGGAGCCAGCTGCGGCTTAAAATTCTTTTCACGGGAAAGAAGAGAGACAACCAGGGTTCGTCCGGGCTCGAGGCCTTGCGGGGACCCCTTTAATAGTATTATAAGCCCCGAGGCCTCGTAATCTTTCAAGCTAAAGGGGTTTTGGGATTTTGTGGAGGCCTCGCGAGGCCTCGAAAGGCCTCGAAACCCCATGAGTGAGGCCTCAGGAGGCCTCGGAAGGCCTCGAAACCCCATGAGTGAGGCCTCGGAAGGCCTCGAACCCCGCAGGGTGAGGCCTCAGAGGCCTTGCAATATCGCGTACACATGTTTGCAAAAGTTGCCAGTTTGCGCAAGTCCAAATCTGGGGTCGAAAAATCTCAACAATTCTGGCTTCGCGTGCGTGGGCCTCCCCTGTGCACGTTTCTCTCATGTTGACCAGATCGCTCACTTCCACAAGAAAGCTGCCTGCGGAGGTCGTGGTTCTCAGTTTTCCGCTTTGAGCGCTTGTCTGTGGGCCCCGAGTAAAAAGCGCGAGATTGAGCCTAAAAATAGAAGAATTCGCGGCCCCAAAATTGGGGCCGCCAGGCGGACTCAATTTTGGGGTCGCGGTTTCACAACCCCCGTATTTAGTTCCAAGTTGTACTGCAGGAACTCTGGGCCCATTTCGCGGCCCCATTTTTGGGGCCGCGAGACGGCCCCGTTTATTGGCCCCGAATTTGCGCCCGTGCAACCGGCTCTCGTTGGCTGCGCCCCTGCCCTTGTTCCAGTAACTTTGGGCAGCGTCGTGGTGAGCGCACGGGGCACGGGGGGGCTGGTCCGAAGCAGCAGCGTGCGCGTCTTTATAATGTTGCAGTGAGGCAGAACTGCAACTGCGGAGGCCCATGCTGGCGAAGCCAGAATTGCTTGTGTTTTGCGGGCTTGAACGTGGGGTCGCCCGACAGCCCCGTAACTTGGGCTTCGTCCTGGCGCTGAGCTGCAGGTCGTTGTTGTTTTTGGAAAGGAGTCACGCTTCAAGCTCTGGGAAGTTGACCAACGTGGCTTCAACGTTTTCTGTGGTTGCGCAGAGGTCGCCTGCTAGACATTGCAGAAATCAGAACTTGTGGCGGGCTTGGGTTTGGACGGTGGAGGTATTTAAGCGTGTTGCGCCTGCCCGGAGCTTAAGTTGCCACGCGCCCAACGAAGAAGAAGATATAGGGAAAGGCCGATGCCAGCGAAAGCCTTGTGAACGTCAGTTCGTCTTCTCCATTGAAGTGCACGTTGAGGTTTAAATGGTTGGGAGCGTTCACTTGGCTTACACGCAACATCATCTTCAAGCCTCACACTTTGCTGAAGGCTTCCAAGCCTTTGGAGGCCGGTCCGAGGCCTCCTCCAGTTGAACAGGGCGTGATTTTGTTTGCTTGCCCGCTGGAGACCGACGTCAGCTTGCAATGTCACGCAGAGTACTTCTCTCAGGACTTTCGCGTGCCCGTCGAAATCTTTGAAAGCTCAGGATCGTCGAGGACTTATTTGAGGCCCGTCGAGAAGTCTGAAGTTAAAGCTTGCGGCGGCAAGAATAGCTTTTGCAGGATCATCTTAAGCGGTCGAGGCCCCTTCGAGGTCCGTCGTGATGTTTTGAATAGAGTGAGAATGAAGAGGACTTGGAGCCAGCTGCGGCTTAAAATTCTTTTCACGGGAAAGAAGAGAGACAACCAGGGTTCGTCCGGGCTCGAGGCCTTGCGGGGACCCCTTTAATAGTATTATAAGCCCCGGTCCCCGAGGCCTCGTAATCTTTCAAGCTAAAGGGGTTTTGGGATTTTGTGGAGGCCTCGCCAGGCCTCAAAAGGCCTCGAAACCCCATGAGTGAGGCCTCGAAACCCCATGAGTGAGGCCTTGGGGAGGCCTCGGAAGGCCTCGAACCCCGCAGGGTGAGGCCTCAGAGGCCTTGCAATATCGCGTACACATGTTTGCAAAAGTTGCCAGTTTGCGCGGTCCAAATCTGGGGTCGAAAAATCTCAACAATTCTGGCTTCGCGTGCGTGGGCCTCCCCTGTGCACGTTTCTCTCATGTTGACCAGATCGCTCACTTCCACAAGAAAGCTGCCTGCGGAGGTCGTGGTTCTCAGTTTTCCGCTTTGAGCGCTTGTCTGTGGGCCCCGAGTAAAAAGCGCGAGATTGAGCCTAAAAATAGAAGAATTCGCGGCCCCAAAATTGGGGCCGCCAGGCGGACTCAATTTTGGGGTCGCGGTTTCACAACCCCCGTATTTAGTTCCAAGTTGTACTGCAGGAACTGGGCCCATTTCGCGGCCCCATTTTTGGGGCCGCGAGACGGCCCCGTTTTTTGGCCCCGAATTTGCGCCCGTGCAACCGGCTCTCGTTGGCTGCGCCCCTGCCCTTGTTCCAGTAACTTTGGGCAGCGTCGTGGTGAGCGCACGGGGCACGGGGGGGCTGGTCCGAAGCAGCAGCGTGCGCGTCTTTATAATGTTGCAGTGAGGCAGAACTGCAACTGCGGAGGCCCATGCTGGCGAAGCCAGAATTGCTTGTGTTTTGCGGGCTTGAAAGTGGGGTCGCCCGACAGCCCCGTTTGGGCTTCGTCCTGGCGCTGAGCTGCAGGTCGTTGTTGTTTTTGGAAAGGAGTCACGCTTCAAGCTCTGGGAAGTTGACCAACGTGGCTTCAACGTTTTCTGTGGTTGCGCAGAGAGAGGTCGCCTGCTAGACATTACAGAAATCAGAACTTGTGGCGGGCTTGGGTTTGGACGGTGGAGGTATTGAAGCGTGTTGCGCCTGCCCGGAGCTTAAGTTGCCACGCGCCCAACGAAGAAGAAGATATAGGGAAAGGCCGATGCCAGCGAAAGCCTTGTGAACGTCAGTTCGTCTTCTCCATTGAAGTGCACGTTGAGGTTTAAGTGGTTGGGAGCGTTCACTTGGCTTACACGCAACATCATCTTCGAGCCTCAGACTTTGCTGAAGGCTTCCAAGCCTTTGGAGGCCGGTCCGAGGCCTCCTCCAGTTGAACAGGGCGTGATTTTGTTTGCTTGCCCGCTGGAGACCGACATCAGCTTGCAATGTCACGCAGAGTACTTCTCTCAGGACTTTCGCGTGCCCGTCGAAATCTTTGAAAGCTCAGGATCATCGAGGACTTATTTGAGGCCCGTCGAGAAGTCTGAAGTTAAAGCTTGCGGCAGCAAGAATAGCTTTTGCAGGATCATCTTAAGCGGTCGAGGCCCCTTCGAGGTCCGTCGTGATGTTTTGAATAGAGTGAGAATGAAGAGGACTTGGAGCCAGCTGCGGCTTAAAATTCTTTTCACGGGAAAGAAGAGAGACAACCAGGGTTCGTCCGGGCTCGAGGCTTTGCGGGGACCCCTTTAATAGTATTATAAGCCCCGGTCCCCGAGGCCTCGTAATCTTTCAAGCTAAAGGGGTTTTGGGATTTTGTGGAGGCCTCGCCAGGCCTCGAAAGGCCTCGAAACCCCATGAGTGAGGCCTCGAAACCCCATGAGTAAGGTTTGGGGAGGCCTCGGAAGGCCTCGAACCCCGCAGGGTGAGGCCTCAGAGGCCTTGCAATATCGCGTACACATGTTTGCAAAAGTTGCCAGTTTGCGCAAGTCCAAATCTGGGGTCGAAAAATCTCAACAATTCTGGCTTCGCGTGCGTGGGCCTCCCCTGTGCACGTTTCTCTCATGTTGACCAGATCGCTCACTTCCACAAGAAAGCTGCCTGCGGAGGTCGTGGTTCTCAGTTTTCCGCTTTGAGCGCTTGTCTGTGGGCCCCGAGTAAAAAGCGCGAGATTGAGCCTAAAAATAGAAGAATTCGCGGCCCCAAAATTGGGGCCGCCAGGCGGACTCAATTTTGGGGTCGCGGTTTCACAACCCCCGTATTTAGTTCCAAGTTGTACTGCAGGAACTCTGGGCCCATTTCGCGGCCCCATTTTTGGGGCCGCGAGACGGCCCCGTTTTTTGGCCCCGAATTTGCGCCCGTGCAACCGGCTCTCGTTGGCTGCGCCCCTGCCCTTGTTCCAGTAACTTTGGGCAGCGTCGTGGTGAGCGCACGGGGGGGCTGGTCCGAAGCAGCAGCGTGCGCGTCTTTATAATGTTGCAGTGAGGCAGAACTGCAACTGCGGAGGCCCATGCTGGCGAAGCCAGAATTGCTTGTGTTTTGCGGGCTTGAAAGTGGGGTCGCCCGACAGCCCCGTAACTTGGGCTTCGTCCTGGCGCTGAGCTGCAGGTCGTTGTTGTTTTTGGAAAGGAGTCACGCTTCAAGCTCTGGGAAGTTGACCAACGTGGCTTCAACGTTTTCTGTGGTTGCGCAGAGGTCGCCTGCTAGACATTGCAGAAATCAGAACTTGTGGCGGGCTTGGGTTTGGACGGTGGAGGTATTTAAGCGTGTTGCGCCTGCCCGGAGCTTAAGTTGCCACGCGCCCAACGAAGAAGAAGATATAGGGAAAGGCCGATGCCAGCGAAAGCCTTGTGAACGTCAGTTCGTCTTCTCCATTGAAGTGCACGTTGAGGTTTAAATGGTTGGGAGCGTTCACTTGGCTTACACGCAACATCATCTTCGAGCCTCAGACTTTGCTGAAGGCTTCCAAGCCTTTGGAGGCCGGTCCGAGGCCTCCTCCAGTTGAACAGGGCGTGATTTTGTTTGCTTGCCCGCTGGAGACCGACATCAGCTTGCAATGTCACGCAGAGTACTTCTCTCAGGACTTTCGCGTGCCCGTCGAAATCTTTGAAAGCTCAGGATCATCGAGGACTTATTTGAGGCCCGTCGAGAAGTCTGAAGTTAAAGCTTGCGGCAGCAAGAATAGCTTTTGCAGGATCATCTTAAGCGGTCGAGGCCCCTTCGAGGTCCGTCGTGATGTTTTGAATAGAGTGAGAATGAAGAGGACTTGGAGCCAGCTGCGGCTTAAAATTCTTTTCACGGGAAAGAAGAGAGACAACCAGGGTTCGTCCGGGCTCGAGGCCTTGCGGGGACCCCTTTAATAGTATTATAAGCCCCGGTCCCCGAGGCCTCGTAATCTTTCAAGCTAAAGGGGTTTTGGGATTTTGTGGAGGCCTCGCGAGGCCTCGAAAGGCCTCGAAACCCCATGAGTGAGGCCTCGGGAGGCCTCGGAAGGCCTCGAAACCCCATGAGTGAAGGCCTCGGGAGGCCTCGGAAGGCCTCGAACCCCGCAGGGTGAGGCCTCAGAGGCCTTGCAATATCGCGTACACATGTTTGCAAAAGTTGCCAGTTTGCGCGAGTCCAAATCTGGGGTCGAAAAATCTCAACAATTCTGGCTTCGCGTGCGTGGGCCTCCCCTGTGCACGTTTCTCTCATGTTGACCAGATCGCTCACTTCCACAAGAAAGCTGCCTGCGGAGGTCGTGGTTCTCAGTTTTCCGCTTTGAGCGCTTGTCTGTGGGCCCCGAGTAAAAAGCGCGAGATTGAGCCTAAAAATAGAAGAATTCGCGGCCCCAAAATTGGGGCCGCCAGGCGGACTCAATTTTGGGGTCGCGGTTTCACAACCCCCGTATTTAGTTCCAAGTTGTACTGCAGGAACTGGGCCCATTTCGCGGCCCCATTTTTGGGGCCGCGAGACGGCCCCGTTTTTTGGCCCCGAATTTGCGCCCGTGCAACCGGCTCTCGTTGGCTGCGCCCCTGCCCTTGTTCCAGTAACTTTGGGCAGCGTCGTGGTGAGCGCACGGGGGGGCTGGTCCGAAGCAGCAGCGTGCGCGTCTTTATAATGTTGCAGTGAGGCAGAACTGCAACTGCGGAGGCCCATGCTGGCGAAGCCAGAATTGCTTGTGTTTTGCGGGCTTGAAAGTGGGGTCGCCCGACAGCCCCGTAACTTGGGCTTCGTCCTGGCGCTGAGCTGCAGGTCGTTGTTGTTTTTGGAAAGGAGTCACGCTTCAAGCTCTGGGAAGTTGACCAACGTGGCTTCAACGTTTTCTGTGGTTGCGCAGAGAGAGGTCGCCTGCTAGACATTGCAGAAATCAGAACTTGTGGCGGGCTTGGGTTTGGACGGTGGAGGTATTTAAGCGTGTTGCGCCTGCCCGGAGCTTAAGTTGCCACGCGCCCAACGAAGAAGAAGATATAGGGAAAGGCCGATGCCAGCGAAAGCCTTGTGAACGTCAGTTCGTCTTCTCCATTGAAGTGCACGTTGAGGTTTAAATGGTTGGGAGCGTTCACTTGGCTTACACGCAACATCATCTTCGAGCCTCAGACTTTGCTGAAGGCTTCCAAGCCTTTGGAGGCCGGTCCGAGGCCTCCTCCAGTTGAACAGGGCGTGATTTTGTTTGCTTGCCCGCTGGAGACCGACATCAGCTTGCAATGTCACGCAGAGTACTTCTCTCAGGACTTTCGCGTGCCCGTCGAAATCTTTGAAAGCTCAGGATCATCGAGGACTTATTTGAGGCCCGTCGAGAAGTCTGAAGTTAAAGCTTGCGGCAGCAAGAATAGCTTTTGCAGGATCATCTTAAGCGGTCGAGGCCCCTTCGAGGTCCGTCGTGATGTTTTGAATAGAGTGAGAATGAAGAGGACTTGGAGCCAGCTGCGGCTTAAAATTCTTTTCACGGGAAAGAAGAGAGACAACCAGGGTTCGTCCGGGCTCGAGGCCTTGCGGGGACCCCTTTAATAGTATTATAAGCCCCGGTCCCCGAGGCCTCGTAATCTTTCAAGCTAAAGGGGTTTTGGGATTTTGTGGAGGCCTCGCGAGGCCTCGAAAGGCCTCGAAACCCCATGAGTGAGGCCTCGGGAGGCCTCGGAAGGCCTCGAAACCCCATGAGTGAGGCCTCGGAAGGCCTCGAACCCCGCAGGGTGAGGCCTCAGAGGCCTTGCAATATCGCGTACACATGTTTGCAAAAGTTGCCAGTTTGCGCGAGTCCAAATCTGGGGTCGAAAAATCTCAACAATTCTGGCTTCGCGTGCGTGGGCCTCCCCTGTGCACGTTTCTCTCATGTTGACCAGATCGCTCACTTCCACAAGAAAGCTGCCTGCGGAGGTCGTGGTTCTCAGTTTTCCGCTTTGAGCGCTTGTCTGTGGGCCCCGAGTAAAAAGCGCGAGATTGAGCCTAAAAATAGAAGAATTCGCGGCCCCAAAATTGGGGCCGCCAGGCGGACTCAATTTTGGGGTCGCGGTTTCACAACCCCCGTATTTAGTTCCAAGTTGTACTGCAGGAACTGGGCCCATTTCGCGGCCCCATTTTTGGGGCCGCGAGACGGCCCCGTTTTTTGGCCCCGAATTTGCGCCCGTGCAACCGGCTCTCGTTGGCTGCGCCCCTGCCCTTGTTCCAGTAACTTTGGGCAGCGTCGTGGTGAGCGCACGGGGGGGCTGGTCCGAAGAAGCAGCGTGCGCGTCTTTATAATGTTGCAGTGAGGCAGAACTGCAACTGCGGAGGCCCATGCTGGCGAAGCCAGAATTGCTTGTGTTTTGCGGGCTTGAAAGTGGGGTCGCCCGACAGCCCCGTAACTTGGGCTTCGTCCTGGCGCTGAGCTGCAGGTCGTTGTTGTTTTTGGAAAGGAGTCACGCTTCAAGCTCTGGGAAGTTGACCAACGTGGCTTCAACGTTTTCTGTGGTTGCGCAGAGGTCGCCTGCTAGACATTGCAGAAATCAGAACTTGTGGCAGGCTTGGGTTTGGACGGTGGAGGTATTTAAGCGTGTTGCGCCTGCCCGGAGCTTAAGTTGCCACGCGCCCAACGAAGAAGAAGATATAGGGAAAGGCCGATGCCAGCGAAAGCCTTGTGAACGTCAGTTCGTCTTCTCCATTGAAGTGCACGTTGAGGTTTAAATGGTTGGGAGCGTTCACTTGGCTTACACGCAACATCATCTTCAAGCCTCACACTTTGCTGAAGGCTTCCAAGCCTTTGGAGGCCGGTCCGAGGCCTCCTCCAGTTGAACAGGGCGTGATTTTGTTTGCTTGCCCGCTGGAGACCGACGTCAGCTTGCAATGTCACGCAGAGTACTTCTCTCAGGACTTTCGCGTGCCCGTCGAAATCTTTGAAAGCTCAGGATCGTCGAGGACTTATTTGAGGCCCGTCGAGAAGTCTGAAGTTAAAGCTTGCGGCGGCAAGAATAGCTTTTGCAGGATCATCTTAAGCGGTCGAGGCCCCTTCGAGGTCCGTCGTGATGTTTTGAATAGAGTGAGAATGAAGAGGACTTGGAGCCAGCTGCGGCTTAAAATTCTTTTCACGGGAAAGAAGAGAGACAACCAGGGTTCGTCCGGGCTCGAGGCCTTGCGGGGACCCCTTTAATAGTATTATAAGCCCCGGTCCCCGAGGCCTCGTAATCTTTCAAGCTAAAGGGGTTTTGGGATTTTGTGGAGGCCTCGCGAGGCCTCGAAAGGCATCGAAACCCCATGAGTGAGGCCTCGGGAGGCCTCGGAAGGCCTCGAAACCCCATGAGTGAAGCCTCGGGAGGCCTCGGAAGGCCTCGAACCCCGCAGGGTGAGGCCTCAGAGGCCTTGCAATATCGCGTACACATGTTTGCAAAAGTTGCCAGTTTGCGCGAGTCCAAATCTGGGGTCGAAAAATCTCAACAATTCTGGCTTCGCGTGCGTGGGCCTCCCCTGTGCACGTTTCTCTCATGTTGACCAGATCGCTCACTTCCACAAGAAAGCTGCCTGCGGAGGTCGTGGTTCTCAGTTTTCCGCTTTGAGCGCTTGTCTGTGGGCCCCGAGTAAAAAGCGCGAGATTGAGCCTAAAAATAGAAGAATTCGCGGCCCCAAAATTGGGGCCGCCAGGCGGACTCAATTTTGGGGTCGCGGTTTCACAACCCCCGTATTTAGTTCCAAGTTGTACTGCAGGAACTGGGCCCATTTCGCGGCCCCATTTTTGGGGCCGCGAGACGGCCCCGTTTTTTGGCCCCGAATTTGCGCCCGTGCAACCGGCTCTCGTTGGCTGCGCCCCTGCCCTTGTTCCAGTAACTTTGGGCAGCGTCGTGGTGAGCGCACGGGGGGGCTGGTCCGAAGCAGCAGCGTGCGCGTCTTTATAATGTTGCAGTGAGGCAGAACTGCAACTGTACGCTAGTGTGAGCCAAAAGGCGGCAAGAAGGCGTTACCAATGCAGCAAAGCCAGCCGTCCTAGCATCAAAGTAGGCTGTGGAAGGCGGAGACCAATCTAAACAGGTGACCTTCGAAGGTGAGGCACTGTACTTAAGAAGCACCCTCGCATCCTCATGGAACGCTGTTTGGATTTTGGTGCACGTGTCCGCAACAAAGCCCTGTTCATTGCAAAGTACGAAAGCCCGACTTTTCAAGGTAACCACTCCGTTGCCGCATGTGTTGCACAATTAGTATTTGCAGCATTAGGACCGGCAGCATTGATCGATTGTGAGATTGAGAGGGAGCATCCCATCAGGCAGGATTGACAATACAGAGGCGCCTACTAAAGTAAGCCCAACCAGAACCGGATGCGCCTCTACCATGTGCTCAAAGGAGGGGAAGGCAACAGCAATAAAGACCAACAGGCCAATCAACAAGAAAGCTGACTAGAGGAACAGCAAAAGTCAGTGTCCCTGGACAACTACTTGGATTTGCACCAGATCGCCTAGTTGGGTAGAGTCGAGGAGGTGCCACTCTCCATGCGTGTAAGATGAGCAACACATAGTGTACTTGAGCATTCATCCAAACTCGAGTCCAACTTCAACGAGGACGAAGGTGGCGATTTGGCCAACCGAAAGCACAGGTCGCACCAAGACCCTGTTCGTGAAAGGCGCAGGCCGTTTGGGTGGTGAACTGGTACTCTTGCACTCGTGGCGCACCGTTGCCATTCTCGGCTGGGAGGGGCCCAGAGTGGCGTTTAAGAACACCAGGCCAAAAACCATGGTGGGTGGCAACAGCAAGCAGGGTCGGAGGTGACCTTTGGTATGCGAGAAGAGGTGCATGAAGACGGAAAACAGGCAGACAGGACAGCGAGCTCAACCGAAGAAAAAACACCTCGTAGCTGCCCAGGGTGGTAGTGGCAATTCTGCAAGATGCATGCTGCAATGTTACCGGGAGCGCAATTATGTGCGCCTGCCCGATGTGGCCAGCAAGTACATTATGCCACGCCACACTCACCGAACCCATAGCGCGCAGAGTTTGCAACCCCCATTGCTGCCACTTAAGGCATCCGCATCCATCTATCTCCCTTAACTGGAGGGCAAGTCCCTTGGACCAACAGCGGTGGATTTGGAGACCGTGCCAGCCAGCTGCATAATGCAAAAGGCGATACTGGACTCCACGGTGCAGAATTTGTTGTTATACAAGAAGAGGCAGGGCGAAGTGTGGATGGAAGAGCCAAGAATCTTCCTAAGATGATCCGGCGCCAAATCCAGACAGAAGGCCATTGCGCGGGTTGAGGGTCAGTGCTCCCATAACGAGCGCTTGAGCAAAATAACTGTATGTGCCAACTATATTCGGATGGAGAGGGGTAGGTGATCACAATGTTAGCAGTGATCAAACAACGAAGCAAATAACAGAGAAGCACGTAAAGGTACAAGTACGATAAGCGGCAATAAAGCCCACCGAGCACAAAGTACAAGGGGCAACCACACCCTCACTCAGTGGACACATTGGCACATAGCTCCACTGTCTGCGAACAGATGGCCAAAGTGAGGTGGGTCCAGCCAGGGGCATTAAAGCCAATAACGTGGCTCTGGATCTATTGTGTGAGAAGAAACAAGGTATGACGACCACGGCCAAAAGAAGTGATAGGGGAATTGTTCACACTCACACAGTTCACGGGCAATGACTGCTGCTCTTGGCGTTAAGCACTTGGGGGTCAAAGAAAAGTGCTTGATTGGGCAAGCGCACGTTCTCCAACGCACGAGATGGCACGGAGATTTGGTGCACTGATTTTCCATAGCATTGACACGGTAGCGCGAGGTTGAGTGGCAGCGTCCATCCTTGCAATGACTTTAATGAGAGTCCATGCAAGTAGGAGTTTTTCCTCATCCAGATCTTCGACAATCTCGTGAATGATCAGTGGATTACCAAAGGAGACGCCTCGAGAAAAAAAGCGATCCTTATGGTACGGGGAAAGGGCTTCGTTCGACTTGCTTTCCTCTAAGAGAGCCACGAGGATCGCTCCCGCTGCAGCAGGGAGGACTGTGAGTTCGAAGTCAGCTGTGCTGGAATGACGACCAATGGCTTCATGGTAACGCCAAGCCAGGAGGCAGCGTGTGGCGGCCAGCATGTTTGGTTGTGCCCGGGCGTTCACAACTGGTCTGAGCCAAAGGTGCCGCCATCACGAAAGAGGGAGGGTGGTTGAAATGGGGACTACACGCATCACAACGAGGGGGGTGTTACCCACAATCCCCTACGCGGAACAGCTGTAACATCAACGCGTCTCCTTTTATCGTCTCTTTGCCTCTCGACCTCTAGTATATCCTGAACTTCCAGGATAAGGCGCTTGGACACCCTGTTGGTGGTTGCCTTTGGGCGCTTTGGGAGAGCAGGGCTATGACACGCGATACCCGCAGCGTTTAACGCATCAACTGCCGCATTAAATTCACTCTTCGTGGTGGTAATAGCAAAGACATCTTGTAGGTTAGCAAATTCCTGGTTAGGTGTGACCTGTGGATGACAGTGCTGCCCCACCTGGATGAGCTGAACCAACGCTTCAGTAGCCCCTTCGATGAAGGGCGAAACTGCGTTTCTATTTTTGACGTACACCCCGTCATGTACCCAAAGCACTGTGCCTGCGCAGTACGGGAGCATTGCAGCGAGCCCTTTTCGCATTACGAAGCTTTCCGCAGCTTCAAGTGCAAAAGTTGCCCAATTCCTGTTGTTGACCCTTGCATCCGGTTGGTAAAAAGGGATTCCTTGCTGGATCATAACCTGGAGGGTAGCTTTAGCCTGCACCAAATGTGCAAGAAAACTTGCCAAGGCAGGGGGGATGGCATAAGCAGCAATACTACCTTCATAAACATGCCGAAGGAAAGCATTGCTGTCCATTCCAACTGCTCTTTGCAACAAGTGCTTGGTTTGCACTGTTTGTGCTTTGGGCGCGCGTGCAAGGTGACTACTAAATAGCTCCCTGGCTTCAAGCAACGTTGGGAGGGGTGGGTGAGTAGGGCTGTGACATGTAAGGAGGCGCAAAAGCGTATAATGCGCACCTTTCATGTCGATTTCAATTGCGTTCGGTCCGATGGCCAAGAAACGTGTTAGCCTTTTACTCGTTTGCCAGTGCCGTATGGCATAATATCTACCCTGTGGGTGCAAAGATGGCCTTCGATACTGGACCAGCCCTGGCCACGTTGTATCAAGCTCGGGGGGAGGCTTGATCCGATTGTAGAGGCAAAACCGCAAAAGCAGTTCCGGATTCCAAAGTGGGGGGGCCTCAAGAGAAATAGTTTCAGCTCCGGAATGCAAATCCTGTATAGCTTGCAGGTGCCATTGCTTGGAAGGCAACAGAATAGGCGGAAAGCACTCAGTGTTTATTTGCATATGAGGCTGACCCTCACCCGAGTCAAAGAAGACATCTTCATGAAGGGGTGCTTCGTAGCGGAGACTGATAGCAGCGATTCCTGCCAGGTGATCAGCGACTTTGTTGCCGACGCGAGGGACGTATGACCAATGCACTGTAATGGGTGTGTGCGTTAACTTTTGCCACATGTTGTCCAGTTTTCGCACTAGGTCTTCCCTATGTAGTCTCAAGGCACCAGCAAAGTGCTTTACAATGTTGATGCAGTCGCCCTGAAGGATAACCTCCCTAATGTGATTGCTAGCAGCTAGAGATAATGCCTTGTCTAACGTTGCGTCAGCGGCGCATATTTCCGCAAACATAGAATCTGGACAAGGCTGGAGTGGGATGGCAATCGTTTCAAGAATTACCGGGACTGGTCCGGGCGACCATACGATACCACCCGCACCACCGATACCTTCTTGCACGTGGCAGCTGCCGTCAAATTGAGCAACAAGGTGGGTATCTTTGACAGGTTTTAACTCAACAATAAGTGGAGTACCTGCAGGGATTGGCCTTAATGCCGTAACTTTAAGGTGCAGATTGCCGCAATGACACATTTTAGGCCATAGAGCAACATTAGGGACGCCAAGGGTCTGTTGATACATAGGTGCAAGCAAGTAATGCTGTGCATCTAATGTTGCTAAGACATCCCCTATATTGGCATTCCTGGGGGAGACGGTAACACCTTGGGCGCTTGCTTTAATTAAGGCAGAAAGGGGATGCTTGACCTCAATATGGAGTCCTCCGTCGTTGCAACAGGGCTTGCAGCGTTCCGTGTCAACCCACCATGCCGGTAATGCTTTGGGAAGTAACATCCTCGGGATGGTATTCCAAAGACGTGACGCGAGCTTGGGTATGTGACTGATGTGTTTTGCCCGTTGCGGTGTCTCACACCATCCAGGGTGCCAGGTGCATTGCTGTTCCATAGTATATCTTCTTATGGTCGCAATCCATGCTAATAGGACGGCGCAGAATTTCTTGTCAATCCCTCCCTCAACATTGATCTTAGGAAGGGCAGTGTGACACAGGGAGTCAAACGAGGCAGTGCCAGCATATCCCAATGTGACTAGGACAATAAAGAGGGAGGCTTTGGTGACCACACAAGCCGTAAGCCAATGCTCTGTTGTGTTTGCTCCCAGCCCACAGAGCAGGCAGTGGCTTTGGATGAAAGTACACTGGTGCTCATTGGGTATAGCTGCTCTGTAAGTAATAGTTCTAGCCGGAGCACCAGGCATTGCCGCACATTGCAGGAGTGGTGCTTGGTTAACATCACAGCAAGGCAGCATGCAGCTGATGGCATGGGCAAGGTCATCAGGGCAGCTTTGGTTGAGATGACAGAGTTTGCAGACTGGCATGCTGCCGAACCCATTGTCATACCAGAGCTCTTTCCCTGTTTGTTTGCGTAGGCAGACTCTACATTGCTCGTCCCTAGAGGCATATTGCCTGTACACAAAATATGCATCGGCTTCTTCAACAATGGCCCATCTAAGTGCGTAGCAACGAGTGACATCCGAAGCCACGTTCTTTGGCGGGAGGTTTAGCGCAAGCAAAATGGCACATAGCTGTCTCTCATGTGCATGGTTCGCAACTTTTTGTCGAAGATATCCTTGCGCCTGAACACAAGCAGCATTGCGCAACACTGCTCTAAGCGCAATTTGCGCCTGCTTGAGCTTGCGACCGCCTGAGTGAGGGCTCACTCGAGGCAGCGCAGCAGATAGGGCATCATGGCACTTGCTTTTGAACTGCTCAATGATTGGTGAGTCTCCTAAGGAGACTGATTTCTGAATGGCTTGCCTGGCTTGCACAAGCAACGAATGGTAGAAGGGAAGGTTGGCCGCATGCGCATTTTCAAGGTCATGCAGGATAACGTTTAAAGCCCATTTGCCTCTCCAGCGCAGCAGTAGGCCAACTTTAGATAATATGGCGCCTATCTCAGGATCCATTGCCCTAGGCGCTTTGATAAAATCAAAAACGCCCGCCATATGTTTGGCCTGAATCCAGGGACGCCTCAAAATAGTTGAGCTGGCAATAGCTAGTGCTTTGAGCATATGCCTTTTGGTGAAGGCGTACAAGGAATTGCAGAAAAGAGGGCAAGAGGCAATGAAGGCCGTATGGAATTGAATCCTGGCAGGCATTGATGCAGTAAGGGAAAGAGCTTGTTTATTCCTTCTCAACATATTGCACAAGGCCTTATCAAGGATCAGCATGCGCAAGGAAACATCTGACATTTTCCTTTGTCCAACCCAATGGATTTCATCAATAGACGTTGCTTGCTCCCATTCATATTTTGACATGCGGCCACGCAGGATAAAGCCCAACATTGTTGCAGTCTCAGCAATAATCTTAGACCCCCAAGGCGTCATGTCGAGGAGAAGGATATCAGCAGTTTTGAAGGGCTTGTTGGTAAGAATAGAAGTTTTGCATTTGCATTTGCAAGGCGATGCAATAATGCAAGCCAACAAAGCCTGGAAATTTTGCTGTTGTGTGCACATGCAAAGCAGCATATCGCTAGACAGGACGTAGCATTTGCTTCCGCTTACTAAGAGCAGTCCGTGTCGCACGTCAAGCCTAGTCAAGGACATCCTCATTGCTTGGTCGAGGCTGTAGATGTTCTGTTGAAGCAGTAAGCACAAGGCTTGATGCAATGAGGGACCTCCAATGGTGAGAGTATTGCTCGGTGGAAGCTGTTTGGACTCAATCCAAGCGACACCAAATTGGGCTATGCATGCTCTGACATCCCCAGGGAGAACCTGTAAAGAAATAAACCCTGCTTGGAAGCATTGGTGACGGAGAACTTGTAACCCCGCGCTGTGCGCTGGTTCGAAAGTTCTTTGTGCCTTTTCCACCCAATGCAGGCCTTTGGAGGCAGCGCTGTTATCGTCCATGTAAGCCGTTAGTCTTATGAAGGAAGAAATGTCGTGCAGCGCCCAAATCAAGGGATCTAAGGCGAGACAGAAAAGGACAACAGAAGTCGCCCTTCCCATAGCAAGGCCTTGGTGGATGGAGATAGGCTCGAGCAAGAAACCTTGCACTTTATGCTGGGTGCGCCTCCCAAACATAAGGTGGATGACGTAAGCTTTGATCCAGGCAGGGGCAGCTCTTGCCGCTAAGCACTGTAGTACCCACCAGGGATTCACCCGTTCAAAGGCCTTGGCAAAGTCGGAAAGCATGACTGTGTACTGGGCATCTTTGAGCTCCAAGTAGTGTTGCATTTGGGCATAATTTGCCTGTGGTTCTTTGAAGTGATTAAGAAGAGCCTGGGCAGGATGTAGCGAGTCTTTGAAAGACTCAGCAAGGACAGCGTAGATTGCGGAGTCAATGATTCGATCACAAGTATCGGGCATGTCTAGTGGCCTGTAGTTGTCCGCGTACGCACCCTTGTCTGCCTTGGGAATGAAGACTAAGGCCTGAAGCGGATGATCAGCTTGAGACAAGCACATCTCCCACATATGATCCCCAAGTAAGTTGGCAAAATAACTCGGATTTTGCCTATAGAAGGCATAGGGCACACCATCGGGACCCGGGGAAGAATCCTTGGTGGTAATAATGGCCTTGAAGATGATGCTTTCATCTGGTAAGTCAGCCGGCACGAAGGGGGCCCTTTGCGCATATGGCTGTAGGAGTTTGTCCCACTGGTTATCGTATTGACAAGGGAAGTGGTGCCAAAAGGCTCTAGTTGCCCTTAGTGCAGCATCAAACTGACTCATAGATGTGATCAGCTGGCCATTTTCGCTTCTGACCTGTTGCGAATCGATGATTCGAGGGCAGATTTTCCTGAAGGCCTGCCACTTAATTTTAGACTTATCAACCTGCAAATCTCTTTGAGCAACCAGGGAACGAAGACTTGGTGAGGGGGCAGTTTTCAGCTCTGCACCAAGGTGTAGCCGATTAAGCGCTTCTTGAAGCCAATGTCTCGGGAGCTCGGCTGAACCATTACCTGACGGCGTGAAAGGGGGTATGGTGATATGCCTGGCTAAAGATGTGACGGTGCTTGCGTTGACACCGACAGTCGCACCAGTGCTCCTGTTCAAAAGGCGTACCAACTTCCTAATTAATGCAGCAATTGAGTTTCCAGCTTGGGCACGTAGGTTTGCATGCCACAAGAAACATGTGGCTTTTTGTGCAACGAGCGCGTCAGAAGGGCAGAGTTTTTGACCTTTGTTCTGCTCTTCAATCAAGCGGGCTTTAGTGCAATTAATTAGTTTACGAAGAAGAAGGTGCGAAGGGCTAGTCTCCGCAGCCTCGATGCCAGGCAAGTCAGTAGTCGCAGGTGGAACAGAAAAAGCCGCAGCAGGAACTGTCCGAACAGGTATCGCCGGGACATCTTTGTCAAGCTTATGCTTCGGCCGAAACCGAATCTTTACCAAGTGATGTCCTCCAGTTACTTTTTTGTGCTTCCAAGAGACAGAACAGATCTTGGCGGACAAGTACAGCGAACTGGAAATAAGGTAATGGTCAAGGTGACTGCAGGTAGAGCCTTGCTCGAAAGTTGGCCTGTCAGACTTGCATTCAATCATGTCGCCTTGAGCAAGGAGATGTGCATACTCACCCTCCTTCTGCTGATTAACAGCATTGAAGTCCCCCCCAAGGACAACCACATGAGTTGCATCCTTGACAAAAGCACTAAGTGCAGGGAAAAGCTTCCCCCATTGATCAGGGTGCCAATAAACCGACAGGAGCCAGTAGCAGACAGACCGAAATCTGACCAGCACGGCAAGGGCAAAACCAGGCACAAGGTCAACAGTTTCTACGACTTTATAGTCCTGTGGCAAACAGACAGCAACTCCTCCAGAGTGTCCAGATTCCTTCCAAATAGCGAGAGAGGCAATCGTATTTATTCTGGCTGTTGCCTGTCTGAATCGGTGTAAACAGGCAGCATTCCATTTGGTTTCCTGCAAAAGCACGGGCGTTTGGTGAGCCAACGCACCAATGGTACGAAGCTTGGCAAGGCCAATAGTGTCGAAGGTACACAGCGAGGTAACGTTCCAACTAACGACAGCCTGCAGCTTGCACGGCTCCTTTGGGATCGTGTCGAAGTAAGGAACAAGCCTGTCAGCTATGAGATTCAGTGCAAGTTCAAGCTCTTCTGATCTGACACGTGCGCGATGTCTACGACAAGCAACATAGGCATTGAGGTGATCAAGGAAGGTCGTAGACCTTGCCTTGATCACCACGTCACGAATCGTCGTCATAGGGGCAAAGGGTCCCGATGGACCCCATAGAAGCAATGGTAGACAGCAGGTTGCCGATCGTAGACATAAATGCGCAGTGCCTTTTCTTGGGTGGGAATTGTGGAGGGGATGTTGTTGTGGGTGACAGTCTGTTGATGCACCGTACCTTGCTTATATGTGGTGTAATGTGCGCCTCGTGCATCAATACCAATATACACAGCCTGTCGACACGGTAGAGCAAGCTTAGCAAAGCAAGAGAAGTCGCGCAAGACCTCGCTAAGCCAGGCTTCGTTCGAGTTGCAATCTGAAGCAAAGGCTTTACTGGTATAATTCTCAGCAAAGTATGGGGTTAAGAAGAGCGCAAAGAGTTCCCTTTGCCCAAGGTAAGGGGAACAGAGGATAGTATGGCCGTGCAAATGCAAGGCAGCTTCGTTACCCTCAAATATCAGACAAGGCGTAGGTAGCTGGCTGTTCTCTTCGATTACTTTGTGAAGGAAGGTGCCAGGGCTGGCTCCTCTTCGTTCAATGTCAACGACCTCAATGATCGATGCTTGGGTAAGCGCATGCACAGTATCACGAGCCTGGGAAGCATTGAGCATTGCTAAGGCACATTGATCATCTTGTTCGACATATAGGAAGAAGTCGACTGGCGGAGACTTCTTGCGGGCGTTGGCATCTTTCAAGTGCTGCACATAGAGAGTATTTTGCTGTCCCTTTACAAGGAGGAATTGAGGGATGAACTCGTCTCTATACGCGACAAACTCAAGATGCAACGCTTTGAGAAAGCTGATCAGGCACCACCCTTGTGCAGGGAAGTCAAGAAAATGTAAGGCAAACTTGGCACCGAGATTCGCAACAGTCTCTCTGCACAAATTGGCCATGACATTGCGTCTCGATCCACACAAAAGTTGTAATTGAGGGTCGACAATTTGCAAGACACGCTGGATGGCCGATGGGATCCCTTTTTCTTGCAATAAGTCTTGCGTTTGATGGAATCGAGTTTCCGTCACAAAGGAAATTCCTCTAGGAATGCCGGACGCGCTCACTCTAATGCCTTGGAATTTACCTTGGCCGGGGGTATACTCCAGAACAACAGGTTTATTGACAATTAAACCTTGTTTGAGCCAGCCAACAGCATTAAGTTCATCGCATGGAAAAGGCGCATGAAACTTATGCGAAAACTTGTCTTGTAGCTTAACAGCTGTAGTAGCAGCAAGAACTTGTTGGCCATAGCTAGGCCAGTATTGGAGAAACTGTGAGAGGGGAAGCGGCTTCCAATGACTGTCGGGGTTTTCATTCAGTAACTCTCGAAGGGATGCGTGTTTGATCGCAGCTTTGAGAGCACCAGGGTAGAAGCAGTTCCCAACAATGGAAGCAATACACATATCATTAATGTGTTCTTCCACATCTGCAAGCCAGATATCGAGCTCAGCATCTCTCAACATTTCCTTGTAGTGAGCAACCCTGAAGGGAGGAATGCCACTATCACCGATAAGGAAAGCATTTTCTGCACGGAGAAGTTCGTAATTAGCTTCAGCAAAGCGATCCATTGCTGCAAGGCTTGGGACGTCCGCTTGAAGAGAAAGCTTCTGAACATCTGTTACAAAGCGCAGGCCAATGGGTCCATCAGGAACAAATTTTTCCCATTGTAGATTTGGAACCCCATTGGAGGTATTAGCCGCTTGTGAGAATTGCCTCTGGAAGGCTTCAGCTCCGCCGAAGCTGGGTACATGGTAAAGAAGGGCAGAGGGGTGGTAAAAGTATGCAGCCAATCGAAGCCCCCTCTCGCGATCAAAGCGTTTGGGACGAAGCCAAGGCTTGAGCTTTTCGCCAGGGGGTTTTATTCCGCACATGTGTTCCGCAACAGGACGCCATCCTTGGAACCACGGAGTGGGGCGATTGCTGAAGGTGCCAATTTGCCCATATCTAGTAAAGAATTTTCTTTTCCTTTCAACATGGCCGAATGTAGCTCCAGCAATATGATGGCAGCAACAATCACGTATTCCGAAGATCTGCTGAATGAAGCCCTGGTGGATGGGCTTCATAGACCCAGCATTTTCAAGGAAGATGTGCACGCACTGAAGGATACTGGGTTCAATGCTTTGGAATGCAAGCAAAATCGCGTATAAGACAAGCGTGTGTTGCGAGCGGTCTTATTCCCCCGGCGTAAGCTGGAAGAGCTCCCCTGCCTCGAATCGGGGTATCGCAAACCTGCGAAGTGAATGCATCAAAGTCCTCTTGGCAGAAGCAAAGCCGCACCTGACGGACCTGCCACTACCGTATCATGAGCTGGGCCCCACGATGAAACTTGTGCTGGACATGTGGCTCCCTCACCTGCCACTTGAGCGCCTAGTTGACATGCTGGGCTACCAGTTCTTAGCCATGGCCTCTAAGGCAGAAATTGAGGAGGAGCCTTCGGAGCAATACCATTACCCAGAGCAAGCAGCAGTAAAGCGTGCCGGCACACCTGTGGCGGTCAAGCCAGGCAATCATACCTGGCCGATCTGCCTGCCCACCGAGTCTGTCCAAAGGCGTCAGTCATCCTTCTCACACCTGAGTTAATTGATGTCCCTGAATGTGCAGCAGTGCATCCCAAAGCGGGGTGGAAGCTCCACCGGGCAGCACCTCGAGCTGGCTCTTGGTAGCGTGTGTTGGTTCACGAAATGGCTGTGCTGCTCATCTGTCAGGAGCAGGGCAATGGTGAGATTGACTGGCTGCATTGCTTTGCTCTCGCCCGGGCCGGTGCGGAGCTTTTTAGGGGATAGGAGCTTAATGAACACACACCGCCCTCTCGCAGGGCAACCAGCAAGGCGGTACCTTTGGCGGGGACTTTGCCAGTAACCGCAAACCAAAGTCTACTCCATGCCCAAGGAGCGGCAGCATGTCGCATTAGGAATTCCGATGGAAGACTCACCTCTTGATGCCATTCGGCAGCCACACTGGCTACCGGGTTTTCTCACGGACCTCGTGCTTGTTCTGATCATCGGATTGGTTGTTAAAGGGCATTGGCACGATTTGTGGGCCCAGTTGATTCATCCGGAGGTTTGCCAAGTTTTCAGGGGCAAGCATGAAACGCAAACTGACCAACCAGCCGGAGGCCCAGGGTCCACGAATCCCTTGAATGCTACTGACCGGCGTGTTAGCGACGCTACCAGATGCTCCGCTGCCCAGCCAAGAGGACACCCGGACTCCTGCGCTGTGGCATGCGGAGTGTCTGCGCCTGCCCCCTTGACTCGTTGAGCAATGAACACGACCCGCGGAATCGAGCAAGTATTTTTGCGCTCGCGGTGGGCCCCACCTTCCTGGCGTGTCTCGGCGACACCTTTTGGGGAGCTGATGGCCATCTGGCGGCGCTGCTGGGAGCTTGCTCCTACGGTTTGCCTGCAAATCGCACCTCCGTATTCATTACTGGAGCGCCTGGCAGTGGCAAAACGCGCTCATGTGCTTTTCTCGGAGTGCTTGTGGCTTGCCTGACGAGTCGACTTACCCTATACACTGCTCATGGCAACGAGTCGGTCCGGGCCTATGTCGAGACGGTGGATAGGTTAACGTCAGCCAGCAATGACTTTGTTCGCAATCGCATCACTCGCATACCGGGCAACAAGGAGAAGGATACTTACAAGCTCCCCTTTGACGCGCATGATGTGAATCGAGGGCTACTTGTAGCCACGACACACGGGACGATCGTGGCACGGCTCAGCTTCCCTTACTCGTTGCTCATTAATCGCCTAAAGGATGTGGAGCTGCTGCTCCGAGATGAAGCACAGCAACTGGGCACACCAGGCTCCAATACCATTCTGACGCACATCAAGCATGCACTTGACGTCATGATCGGTGATCACAGACAGCCTGCAGGAGGGTCCCGACCCAACTACCACTATGTCACTGAACTGTTGGAGCAAAAGACTTGTGGCCTAAATGCGGTCCCTGCGGACCTTTATACGCCGGCCACCTTGCCCGCGGCACTGCTCAGACAGACGGCCAAAAATGCAGGGCCGTGGAAAACGGGACAATCCGAGATGCCTTCTTGGGGCAAGCCCAACTCGGGCTCGGGCTTTTCCGATGTCTTATTTTCACCGGTTTCCATGCTAGAGTCGATCCTTTGCATGAGTATCGTCAAGCCGAAACAAGCAGAGACAGTCATGCAGGCCGCCGGGCTCAAGGCCATTGTCGGACCGGCCGTCAATCTCTCGCTCTGTTCCTCCATGCGCCTGCCCCCAGAGATTGCTGCCATCCTGTATGCATGTCGGTATTCGGAGGCCTGTATTTTCGAGCTGAGGGGCCGAGCTCCCTACCTTCGCATGCCGCCAGGTCCCACGGTGCAGCATCTGCTCGAGCGGCCTCTGCGTAGCCCTGCTGGCAGGTGGATGGAGACCTGTAGATGGGTACGGGTGCCTGCCCAGGATGAGACCCAAACCAAGTCAGGCAACAGCTATGACCTCAGCAGGGTGCTGGCGGACATTGTGCTTACCTTTGGGCACCAGGTGTACCCGGGGTCGCCCATTGGGTTAGTCTCCCAGTATGCCAAAATTGTGGTCCAAATGAAGTTCATGCTGCAAAAAAGTGTCCCGGCGGAGCAGCTAGGAGGAGACCATATGAGCCTCATGGAGGCATGTCAAACCGCGGAGGACTTCCCGTTGACTGGTCCGCCTAACACATGGAGTCTTGTAGCATTTAGAACCTTCCTTATGAAACACATTGCGGCTCTGAAACGCTTCTTCAGCGCTATCACCACCGCCTGCTCCACTGGCCCCACTCATGGTGTCTGTGTTTTCGTCACATGTCGAGCCTCCGGTTTCCTGTTCAACAGCGAGGCGGGCTTTGCCCGGGCCACCTCCTCCTTCACTAGGGGGTTGGGGCCGCTGGTCTTTGTTGCACCGCATTACTCCGATGGAATAGGCGCATGCTTCCAAATGGCGGCCTGTGCCACGGGGGGACTCCTTGATTGCTCCGACTACAAGCCAGCCTGTGGAGCATGGATGGCCCTGGCATTGCAATGGAATCACACAAGCAAGCCTTCAGGGAACGGAAGGTGGCAAGCATTGTGTTGCCCGTTGAGCGCAAGGTTGGGCTGGACCTCTTCGGTACGCCACCCCTGGACCAGGCGTGGGCACTGAAGGCTACTTGGAAAGAGACACGCGAGGTCCTTTACCGAACGCTTCGGACCGAAGGCTGGGAATCTCCCTCCTACACGTCCAACTCCTACTCTGGCACGATCGCCAGTCTGCAAGCACGTGGCTTCGTCCTGGAGCCCCTGCCCAGTGCAGTGTACTGTGTCCCCTTTCAACCGGTGCGGGAAGGGGACGGGGTGGCTAAATACCTCACCTATTTGCTAGGGGATACGAAAATTAGGATGCCGCCCAAACGCGGACCTGCTCGGCACACGGACCCGGCTTTTGAGCATAAGGCCGGGATCCAGCAAGCCCCCCAAGGCCTTCGCTCCTGCCCGTTCGAACGGGCAAATTTGATTCTGACACTGCGACTGATGTGGACTCTCCGGGAAACAGCCCTGTGCCCGCGGGTAGTACCAGCCTCGATGAGGGGGTTGTCTCAGAAGTGGTTGCAACGACACCAAAGCAATTTTTTCCTGTTCCGGGCGAATCTACGGCAGGGCCGCCTCGTGGCGGGAGATGGACCACGCCATGGACCAGGCCTGGGCCCAAGGCTGCTCCGGTCAGCCCGCCGCCGCATCCCAGTCGTGATGTGTCCCGCACCCCTTGTGGCACTCCCAGGAGGGCCGGCGAGCTGGTGTGCCGGAACCCTGGCACGCAGGCAACCATCGCAGACCCTCAGTTGGCCGCTTGTTCCACCTCTGTGGAAACTAGTGTGACGACTCCTGCTAATGGAGGCGATCTGGCGTTGGGAGGAGGCGGTACCCCATCGGCCCCTCCCCGCCGTAGCGGCAACATTAGGGACCCACCGCCGGAAGTACGTCGTCCTCCTAGCCCCAGAACCCGGCCACCACGTACTGCATCTCCGGAGCGAGCCAGAAACGTCGATGCATCTCGGTCCCCTTCGCCAAGCCCCCGAAGGACCCACCTGGACCAGCAGAGCCTATCGCAGATCTCCCCCTGGCTTGGCCCCCATCGCTGCTCGGCAGGTGCCCATTGCCCATGTCCGCAAGGAAAGTCGGCCCCTCGCACAGGATCACGACGGGCCGCTGGAACCGCCAAAATCCAAGCCGAGAGGGCCAAGCGAACCCAGCACCACTCGCGATCCCAGCATCTCAGCCAATACGCCCCCAATGCAGGGCAAAACAACATCGGTCTGTGGGCTCATGTGGCGTGCACTCCAAACAGGACATCACTTTGGGAAGAATGTCAAGCCTAGACCCTACATGAGCCTGCGTGACTCGAATCATCTCACGACGCATTGCCAGCAGCTTCGTGCATACAGGACCTATGAAGAGTTGTTAAATGGCTTACCGCACCAGCTGCAGGATTCGGACGCGTTGATACAAATCGCAGACACCCTTCTTCATCTGCCTGAGACTTTCCCGGCGTCTTATCTGAAGGTCTACGACCCCATCATTGCGCAATGCCTTCGATTGTCGGGAGCGCTGCAACATGTTGACCTTGCGAATATGTTGGCATGCCCGGTTCCGCAGTTAGATAAAGCAAGTCCCTGGTAGGGTATGGTTTCCTGACCACTGCCCAGTATATTGCGGATCTTTTCTTCGCGGTGGCGGATATGCCGAGCGTCATCAACGCCAGCTTTCCGGCCATGATGTGCTACTCTGACCCGGATTATTGGCTGGGTGCGCTCCTGCTCGCATTTGAGTCCCACCAAAAAGGCCCCCTGGAGCGCACTGCCGGCCCATTGTTGTGGGCTTTCCCGAATCCGACCACAGGATTACTGACCTCCAGGTCAATGTGCCGCCAGCGGCCATGGTGGCTTTCCTTGCCGGCCGCGCTTATCGGCTGCCCACATGCCCTACAACCAAGTACACGGTGGACCCGAGTAGCGGACTCCCTCAGGTCAGTGGGCAGGTGTCCCAGGAGGCCTTGCAGGCATGGGCGGAGGCCGCCAAACACACGGATATGGAGGCGGCCAGGCTCGCACAGCAGCCTAGCCTGAATGCGTTCCTTGGAATTTCGCTGCAGGGCTCACAAACGCTTGGGCAGCGCCAATACCAAGAGTTTAAGCCGGAGTTGCCCCCTGCCCATTTTCTTGAGGCCATCAGGCTCGCCCTAGCAGCCTCGGTGGCCAATCAGAACATTGAGCACTTTTGGTCCGTCTTTAACCTGGAATGGCCCGACACCACTGCTCGGATGGCTGTTTTCCTCCGGCGTGTGCTGCCCTTGGAAAGCCTACTTGCCTCGCCCCGTGGCGAAACCGCGGGTGTGAACGAGGTCCAAACCTCGCCGGATGTGTACAGTGTCTCTTCCGGCACGGAACCTGTGTCTCCCGCATCGATGGAGGACCTGGCAGAGGAAGCGGACGAACCAGAGGCGCAGGTGCACGATTGGCGTTTCTCTGAACTGCGAACTACTGACCTTGCGGCCTTGCGAGAAGTGGACGTTGCTGCTCCTTTTCGGCTGCCGGTCATTGACGATGAGCATTGGAAAGGGCTCAGCACAACACCTAATCGGCACGGACCCCAACGTTCCAGGAATGCGTGGTATGATGCTGCCACTGCTCATTGGGCTGCCCTCAAGGGGCTCGCAAGATCTAAGCATCCAACTAAGCAGCAACTCAACAGCTTCTGGTTCAAGCTGTACTGCCGTGGCACTCCCAAGGAGCCCAACCCCTCGGCCCTCGCGGCCGCGCTTACCACCTTCCCCTTTCAGTATCGGGACGAAGGTGTGGTGCAATATCGGCAAATACAGGATGCCATCCGGACGATGTGGCAAGCAGCCCAAGCCTCAATGAAACGGCACATAGGGGGCTCTGAGTGGGGGGTTAGCGAGGAGGAGTTGCCACAAGTATCAGGAGGACGGGCCCATACTGTCTCTGCAGGCCACCGCCCACGACGCCCTGACTGGGAAGGCACTTGGCAATAATCCCTCACACCCGCCTGATTGCATGGGTGGGACCACTGGACTGTATTATCTGAATCGGTAGCTGTCGCAACTCAATGGCTTCCGTACTGGGACCCACTGGCTGGCCACCATGGGGAGCCCTGGGCTGGTCTGCAGTGCTCACTTGTAAGTCCCCAGTGGCTGACCACCATGGGGCGCACGGACGCTTGTAAGAGGAAGTTTCCATGGCACCCCAACCTGCCTCGGCGACTGTGGTGAGGTGTACAACTTCAAGGTGCCTGAGCCCTCGGCCCTTGTAGTTGACCCTGCCGTTTCCTCTTGCCTTGCGGAAGGAAGGATTCGTGCAACATTGGCAAACCCTGAGGTCCACTGCTCCGCTATGTGCAAGGACTGGCGTTTCCCCCAGTGGAACCGGTCGCTACTGACGCGCGTTGACCTCCCTTCTGGCTGGTTGATGCAACTTGTCGGGACGGGACACCCTTCTGGGTGGGCGCTGCGGTGAGCCTAGTGGAGTGGAGTGCCTCTCGCTCGGGGCTGCACCACTGGCTGGCCTCCATGGAGTACTCTGGGCTGGTCTTGCCTTGATTGTTCATCGTGTTATGTCCAAGGTAAGACTGCCCAGTCTTCCCTCTCCTCCGCCCCTCTTTGACCGGGTAGGTTGCCCAACTGCTTGGAGCTTTCCTCTTGGCGTACCACGCCTGCCTGCGCTTCGGCGACTTGCAACGAGTCCGCCTCTCCAGCCTCAGCCTCACAGCCCAGTCCCTTCGCGGGATCTGCTGGTCCACCAAGACATCGCGCACAGGACAGCCGTTCGCTGTGACTCTGACAGGCCTGTCAGGTCGCTGCACAGCAAGCTCATGGTGCCTAAACTACCTCCTATGCCTACACAGATGCTGGCTGGCCACAGAGGCTTTCTGGAACTCGGAACTCGAGCCGGATTTCCTGCTTCCTATCCTGCCCAATTGGGCCTCCAAAGCCACAACAGACTTCGCCTTTCGGTCGCCTATGTCTTACTCACAGGCCCTGCCTGCCTTGCGCGCCTGCATGCAACTTACCAGCCCTAAGGCCCCTAACACTGCATGCAGTGACGAGGCCAGCGCTTTCACAATCCACAGCCTCAAAGTCGGCCTCCTCAGCGCCGCCAAACAACAACGCCTGCCCGAAGACGCCCGCCGCACCACCGGCCATCACAAAAGTAGTGCCGAGCTTTACGGCAGAGACGACACGGTCGATAGCCTATGGGTGCAAACCACCGTGTCCCAGAAGGTGGCAGACGGTTGGCGCCCCTCGCGCCCAATCGCCCGTGGGGGTCAAGCCCCCACCACCGAACCGCCTTTCTCGGTGCCTAGACACGCTGCCCCGAGCAGCCTAGCCCTCGCCCATCTGGAGCCCCGCCTGCGCCGCTTCCTAAACCGCAGGGATGTTCGTTTCATGCAGGCAAGCGGCGAAGCAGCCGGCACTAACGACGCCTCAGCTCCAGCCTCTACTCAGACACTTCTCAGAACTCCTCGGAAGAGGATACCAGCCCCACGGAGGCCCCTCCGCCACGTAAGACTGGCACAGCCTCCGATATCAACAGCATCATCCTTGCAAATGGCCCGTGGGGAGCCGTGCATATGGCACACATTGCCTCTGAGACCCAATGGCGCACAGCCTGCGGGATACTGATCGGCCCAGCCGGAATGGAGCTTACAGGGCCCGCTCCGGACCGCATGTGCCGCCACAAAGCCTGCCGCCTAGCACTGGACAGCCTAGCCGGCCCTCCTAGCTGAACATGGCCCACACGCAAGAAAAGACGACTGCCTTTTTTCTGCCGCTTGGGTTGCCTGCAAGTTAGCGCCGCCACCTCTGACCCCTGCCCGCACCCCCTGCCTGCCGAGGTGCCTGCCGCAGCCATCTTCAACTTGAACGTGATCCTCACTCCCCTCTCCGCCTTCATCGCGCCCAGCCATGGATTGCCCAACGGCCTTCAACGACCTCCTCAAGGAATGCCGAGTTCATGACCTCTTGTGCACAGCCTTGTCAGAACAGGGCTATCAGAGCATATCCGACTTTGCCTGGGCATTCCCCAGCGTCGACCGCTTATCGATTTTCATGAGGTGGCGGGGCCTTAGGCTGAGGCTGGGGCACAATAGGCGGCGCGGCGGCGGGGGCCAAGCTGACCCGCGAGAGGGCATGGCTATGTGAGAATGCTTCATGGGCGGACGAGGCAGCTGGATCTGGGGCTGTGTCGCTGCTGTCCTCCGCGCAGCTCCAAGGCTCGGAGTTCCATGGGCACTCGTCATAATCAGAGCCGGCCATGGGCAGGCTGCTGGGCAGGGTGTAGGCGGTCGAGCGGGTGAACTTGAAGCCAAAAGGAGCTGTCGGAGCATGACCTGGGCGGGCATGTTGGTTAGGGCTTAAGGCTTAGGGGGGCAGGTTCCGTTCGAGGCGGTTAATCCTCTCTTCTAGGCAAAGGATTTCACGGCGTATCCTGGCAAGGGGGTTGGCTTCAGACCATTGATCTGCCGGCACCTGGAAAGTTCTCAGGGTGGCGAGATGTGCATTGTAGGGCAAGGCTGCCATACGTCTGGCGATGTTGAGCTGTGCAGGCAAGGGCTCCACCGTGGCGCTGAGGCGGAGAAATTCGGCCTGGGCCCGAATCTTGTAGGCCAGGAAATCCGAGGCCAGCAGGTCGAGGTCCTCGTTCAGGCGGGCATAGGCTACATGGGCTTGGGTTAGGGCATTAAGGGCAGAGTTAAGCAGTGAATTGCACACCGCGAGGCTGTGTTTAAAGTGCTCGGCTTGGCCGCCGAGTAGGCGGGAGTGGATCTCTTGGGCTCGGAGCTGGTTGTGCTGGTAGGTCAGGAGGTCCTGCATGAGAGCGACATCCTGCAAGATTGAGGACAGCTGAGCGTCCGGGAAGGTCCGGCTATCCGGGCCAGGGGCTCTTGTGCCGTAAAGGAGCTCTGAAGGCGGCGCGTGAGCCGTAGGCAGGGCTGTCACAGAAGCTGCAGTAGGCAGGGCTGTCACAGAAGCTGCAGGGCACTGCGAGGATGTAGGCCTTGATGAAGTCGGGCATCCAGTGGGAGCAGGTGCTTCAGGAGGGCGTCTCGTGGGCGCAGTCGGCATGGAGCTCGGGCATCCCGTGTGAGCTTGTGCGGTCGAGAGGCCCTCAGGCTGCCACATGGCGATGCGTCTTTGATGTAAGTTGAGCAGCTGTTGCCAGCTGCCACAGTAATCCTCGTCCGAGGCGTCTTGAGCTGTCCACATAGGCATGGGACTGTTCGAGGCCATGGGCGCGGGCGACTCTCGGGGCATGCCAGAGAGGAAACACCGGGCTTACCGGGCCTGGAACCTCTAGAAAGACAACTAGGGGCGTAGCGGCCTCGAAAAAGATGCTCACACGCTATGCATGGCCCCAACTCGGGTTAGGTCGGGGCCAGCTGAGCCAGGAGCCAGCTGGGCGTTGGCGAACATGGGTGGTCATGATTCGTGCGTGTCAAAACACCTGGGAAACAAAAACCCAGTGCGAACTATCGAGGTAAGAGCGGCCCAGGGCACTCCATGGTGGTCAGCCAGTGGAGCAGCCCCGAGCGAAAGGTCCTCCGCTCACCCTGGCTTGCAGCTGCGCCCACCTGGATAGATGTCCGCGCGCAAGCAAAGTCTCAACAGACAGCCAGAGGGGAAGCCACACACGCAAGCCCGAAAGCTCGCCGGGGTCTCGGAGACTGCAATCTGGTAGGCAATGGTCCCTCCAGAGCCCAAGCCAATAAGGTACGTCGGCAAGGAGATGTGAGGGCTCACATCACTTTTGGCAGCCTGCAAGAGCCTTAGATCTCCATGGTATACACAGCTTTCGTTCAGGCGGCGCCGTCAGGTAGCATCCAGGCGGGCGGAGAGCCAGCCTGCCCTGCCACAGGCCAAGCATAGGCGATGATGGCCCTTTTGAAGGCCAGGTTACTCCAGTGGGTGCATAGTCTTCAGGCAGAAGTGCCCGCAACCTGGGAGAAGCAGCACCACCGCATTGGCCTCTCCAGAGTCGTCATTCGGCCGAGAGGGAGGATCGCTTGCCATGACTCACTGTGAGCCAAACGTTGTCTCGTCCCGTGATGAGCGGTGGGGCAACCAGTGTGGGCGGCTGCTGGGTCTCAAAGCCGAGGGGTTCTTGCAGTGCCATGGCTGCAGACAATCTCTTCCCAGGCGACGACACAGGCCATGGGCAGGGGCAGGGCTTCTTTGCGATCTCTGGGCGGGCAGTCCCAGGCAAAGGCTTGAATGATGGCGTTTGAGACCATGCCGAGGAGGGCTTCCATCTGTGCCGTCCGGGCGAGCCAGGAGAGAGCGCGCAGCATGGTTTTGGGTGAGACGCGGCAGACGTCACGATCTTGTGCTCTTGATTCGAGAGCGGCATCGAGAAAGTCGGCTAGGCGGGCAAGGGTCAGCGTGTCTAGGCTGATGTCCTGGGCTTGCAGGAAGGCAACGAATTGAGTGCATGCCGAGAGGTAGGCTTCCAGGCTGGAAGGTGCGTACTTGGCAATTGCCCGCAGTCGATGTTTGTCGGGCGTGAGGGAGAGGGACGTCTCTTCCCAAAGCTGGCTGAAGCTGCCTATGAAGGCAAGCAATTGGAGCCATGCGCGACCGCATGCTGTTCGGCGCTCGTCATCTTGGAGGCGTCTGGTGACGAGGCTGGGCCGAGCAGGCAGTCTCTGTTGTGTGGATGGCGGCCGAGAGGCTGCTGCCTTGCTGAAGGCGTGGCTGGGCACCGCTTCCGTCGAGGTCTGGAGTGGCGGGGTCTGATGCAGAGGAGCGGGCCTATTAAGGGAGGTGCTTAAGGGCGGGGGTCGGGGAATCGGGGCCGGCTTAGGCTGTGCAGTCGGGAGGGCCATGTGAAAGCGCTTGCAGTATGCAGGCAATCCTCCCGTAGGCGGGCAGGGGGCTCCATGGGCGGGCCCCGAGCGCGGCGGCAACTCCTCCCTGGCAGGCCATGCGTTCCGCGGTCGGAGCAGCTGGGATATGTGATGGGGCGCTTGCACAGGCATGCGTGCGCGAGCTTTGGGCGGCCTTAGCGGCGAAGATAACTGAGTTGAGCTGACAGATTCACCGGGGTGGCTAGCTGGCGTGAAGGAGAGGCCTGCAGGCGGTAGGCTGATCAAGTCCCAGGAGCCAGAGTGCGGGGACGACTCCGGGAGGCCTGGGCAAGATTCCGGCATGGCAGATCTGGGGCTGTGGGCACATTCTTCGGATGTGCGGTCCTCTATGAGGGACAGAGCGTCATCTTCCAGGTAGGCGGCCCCTAGTTCCGCATCCGACTCGATGCTGAGCCGGTGGTGCGGCGAGAGCAGGCTGGTTTCCGAGCTGGGCCCGAGTCTGGCTCGCTTGCTGTCCGGAGTTGGGCTCCAGGAGGCACGGGGCTTGAACAGGGCATGTGACATGTTGGGGCGCAGGAAGTCAACAGGCTCTCAAGAACGGCTGTGGCAGGCAACGAGACGGATCGTCCAGGACGCATGTCGGGGCTGCATGTGTGCATACATGGATACAAGACAAAAAACAAGCATGCAAGCTAGGCACCCCTTTTCCTTTATCTCGTTCGCGTCGAGGATGTCGAAGATGAGCTGCACCTGGTCAGGGGGAAAGGAGGAGGCAGCATGGGGAGCATGTCTGTATCCCTGGCGGCAGAGGCTTTTTTTGGCACATGTGCGATCTGGGCAGTGTGGGCAAGAAACTTGTGTGCAGTGCGCAACCGTGAGGCGGGCCTTGACCGGGCGTCGTTGGGCTCGGGCTATAGGGCGTACCTGAAGTCAACAGGGTCACAAGGCACTGTCTCTCCAAAGGGCAGAGGAGCGTGTGCGGGCACGTGCACATGGGCCATCCGGTAGGCCGATGAAAGAAAATTCTTGTGGCCTGACCGAAACAGAAAGTGCATGGTTATGTTCACCACAGAACTGGACCCAAGAGACTGTAGGTGCCGGGCGGAAAACGATGAGGTCCTGGTAGAAGTGCTCGACCAAATACCTGGCAGGGAGGGGGGTCAAGGAGGGTCTTAGAACAGAACCCTGTAGTCACATGTGCTAGGGCACCACTTGGGCTCGGGGCGGCATGGGCCAGGCGGCCGGCGTGTCAGGCTAGAGATCCGAGGCGGATGTGCTGGAGCCGTCTTCGGGCTCGAAAGAGGCGTGGCTGGGCGGCATGGGCAGCCCCGAGAGGTACCACCTGCAGTCGGAGGCGGTCCACCAGTCGATGGCGTGCATGGAGTGCCTGGAGGCTGGCGATAGGCAGGCCCATATGCTGGACAAAATGTGGCTCAAGGAGACCAGGCAGCGCCAACGGACCTGCAGAGGCAGGAGTGCGGCAATAGGCAGGCCGTGCAGAGCAAGGACATGGGCATGTGTGCGCTGCAAGGGCGTCATGTGTAGAGAACACTGCCGGCGGCATTGTGTGTTCTGGTACCGAGCACAAAAGGAGCGCATGGGCGGCGTGAAAACCATGTTGACCCCGTGGCGCGGCCCGGCAGGCAAGGGAGGCAGAATCTGGGCTGCATTGCTCAATGCCGGCACGGCCTCGCCCGGGGGAGCCCAAGCCTCCGCCTCTGCACTGCCTTCTCAACCATCCCAGTGGATGGAACACCTGCCCCCTCGCCTCACACAAGAAGCAGTCCAGGACATGATCGACAAATTCAAAGCCAATTATCCTGGAGAACTGCTCGACCAAGACTCCATGCCCAGTATCCGCCTACTCAGCCTAGTGCACCAAACCAGGGAAAAGCTGCGATGGATTCCCTGGCAATTCCGCCTTGCCGCCAAGCAATACCAGGAGCACATGGAGGCCAAATCTGCCAAGCCCATCCGCACAGAGGCCCAGATTATCGCCTCCGCCTTCTTCGACGAAACGCCCGAGGTGCCCGTCGAGCACATGCGCCTCGCAGCCGCCTGGTTGGAACGCATCCAAACCGTGTTCCGCAACGCGTGGGCCCTCTGCGGGGCAGCACACCTGCAAAACCTCAAGGCCCTGGACAAGAAAGTAAGAGAGCTCTGCCTACAGCAGCCCGACGCCTAGGCCTACGCACGCCCACCACTGGGGAGCTTATTGCTGCAGATCGCAAGATCTGGGCAGCCATATCGGACCTAGTAGCCCAGTCCTGGTCCCTGGACGATGCCCTGCACGAGCTCACCGCCATTCGCAATGACGTCTCCAGCCTGCTCCAACTCAGGCCCAGGGCCCTCTCAGAGAAAGGCTCGTTCAAGGGCTCAGGTCGCGCGTCGACAGCCCCGCCAAGCGGAAGGCCCCCCAGGTCCCGCCTCCGCCGCCTAAGCCCGACCGCTCCTCAGAACGTCTGCCAAAAAAGGGCCGCGGTAAGGGACAAGGCAAAATCACCAATTTGCCAGCCAATTGGGTCGGCGTGCACAAAGGCCAGCCCATCTGCCGCCGTTTCCAAACCGGCCAATGCAAACTGCCAGAATGCAAGTTCGCTCACATCTGCGCTGTGCGCGGATGCGCACAAAAGCACCCAGCCTCCGAGCACGGCAAGCCCCGCACTTGAAACAGTCCGGACTCTGTCTGCCCAGGGACAGTTCCGGACGAGCCTGCCCCCCTGGGCATCAGCCACGCCGGCCCATCGGCACAACCTCGACTTCCGCCGAGCAAGCCCGCCACAGCCCTCTCTAAGCAGGACGAGCCGCCGGCCAACAGGGATAAGCCCATCACGGTTTTTTCCCACAGCCCAGACGCCCAAGTCGGACCGCCTGCGCCCTCTCCACACGCACCAGAAACGCGGCATACGCCCGCCGCCCCACAGCCCCAGCAAGCCTGCCCTAAGCCCATCACGGTTTTCGGGCCCTCACGGCCTTTTCCCATGCGGATGCACCGCGCAGAGATCAGCCCCTGGACGTGGCGCCCAGCCCGCACACACACGGGGCAATGAACAATCCCCCAACTTTCCGCAATCTCGTTTGGAGACGGGACACGGCCCATGCAGCACGCGAGCCGTGCGCCGAGAAGCCGCTGGAGGTAGATGCCCCCGCCAGGGTGCTCGTAGACCTCTTTGCAGGCAAGCACGCACCGATCTCTGCAGCAGCCTCTCAAATGGGCATCCCACACTGGGCTCCCATAGACATTGCCATTGACGAAGCACACGACATACTCTCTGATGCCTTCTTCACTCGCCTGCTCCGGCTAGCCTGGTCTGGACGCATAGCCCTCCTAGTGGCGGCCCCGCCTTGCCGAGACTACTCAGTGCTCAAGCTCGCACCGGGGGGCCCCCTCCGTGCCGCACACCCGAGCACCTCAATGGCCTGCCTTCCAATAGCCCAGTGCTCGCACGCCAAGCCGAAGAAAGCCGCCGCATACATGAACGGTGCCATCAACTCTGCCGAGCAGTTGCATCCTCGGGGGGAACTTGGGTCCTTGAAAACCCCCCTTCCAGCATGGCCTGGCTGGAGCCCTCATGCCAACAACTCTTGCGTGCCTCAGCTGCCCACGTAGCCTCAGTTGCCGCCTGCGGCTTTGGAGTGACGTGGTCCAAATCTTGGGCTTTCGCCTCCAACAGCCCTCATATTAGAGGGGTGCAGCACAACTGTGCCCACGCTTTCGAGCACCCATCCCTGCGCAACAAGCGTGACACTTCGGGCGGGTACATCAGCTCCAGCACAGCTGAATACCCCGCCGCGCTCGCCTGCAGCCTCCTTCAGGCCTTCCAGCACATGTGGCCGACTTCTGCCCCAACAACCGCGATCCCCTTGCCTCTCGAGCCGGCCATGCCACAGCACATGGCTGGCCCCGGACCAAGGGCACCAGCCTGCGACGGCGCGGGCCTTCAAAGCACCGCCGACTCCTCGATGACGGCCACGCCCCAAGCTTGCCTAGCCCCCCTCATTGAGAAAATGCAAGCCTGGTGCATGCAAGATGACCGATACAAGCGCATTGCCGCGCATATCGCCCTGAAGAGGAACAGGGCTCGCTACTGCAAATGGCGGCAGCCACCCTGAACCTGCCGCCGCAATCAGCCTCTGCCATAGAAGAGGGCCAGCCCTTTCGCCTCGGCCTTCTATCGCACTTGGCCCGCATTACCCAGGACATTGATAAGCACTTGCCCTCCGTCCTGGCCCAAGGAGTGCCCACGGGCGTCTTCGAGCCCATTGTCAGCAGCAACCAATGGCCTGCCGTTGACGCCCAACAGGCCCAACACCCACTGGACACTTGCCTCAAAGAGTTTGACACCAATTGGAAGAACGCCGAGGCCCAGCCCGACCTCCTCCAGCGCCTAATTGAGGAAGAAATGGCCCAGGGGTGGGTCATAGAAGTTCCTGGGGGCGAACAGGAAGCTCGCGCCAAATGGCCTAAAGGCATCGCCATAGGGAAGCTAAACGTGGTACAGGCCGATGGCAAAGACCCCAAGATGGTCCTTGACAGCTCAGTGTGTAATGTGAACCCACGCTGCACACTGCCCGAAAGGGTCTGCCTACCTACAGCCGCCGACGTGCGCACGACCTTCAAGCCTCACGATCCGCCCAATGCCTCACAAGGAGCCGCCCTTGACTTTAAAGCTGCCCACAAGCGGGTCAAGGTCCGCCACTCGGACCAAGGCCTACTGCTTTTCCGAAATGCCGGCCGCCTATATGCCTATGTGGTCTGCCATTTCGGCGCCCGGTTCTCCGCCTACTGGTGGCAGCGGGTCGGAGCCCTGCTACTGCGGCTCCTCCACCGCCTCATGGCCCCCGAGCCGCACAAAGCTTGGCTCTACGTAGACGACCTCTTGCTCTCTCTTTTGCATTGCCGCGCACCCCAGCAACTGGCCTTCGTCGTGGCCTACCTCTCCCTGATAGGAGCGCCCATCAGCTGGAAGAAGGCCTCCTTCGGACCCAGTATCATCTGGTGCGGCTGGCAGTTCTGTTTCCGCACCGAAACCGTCTGCCTAGCCCAGCCCAAGTTGGACAAACTCCGCGCACAGCTGCTCCAATTGCTGCAGCACAAGCGGGTCCCCCGCAAAGAGCTGGAGGCATGCCTCGGCCTACTGATGTGGGCCACTAGCATCAGCCCACACCTCCGCTGCTTCACAGCCCCGATCTACTCAGATCTGCATAGCCCGCCGGGCACGTGCTACCCCGTGCCTCCGAGAAGCTGGTCACAGTTCCTCTGGTGCCTCGACGCCTCTTGCAAAATTACTAAGGACGCCTCGTACCTTCAGCTCCCATTGCATGCCAAAGTTATCGAGGTCAGAGGAAAGCCCGTCCGGGCCAAAACGGACATTTGGCCTATTCCGGCCGCCGACAAAACGATCTGGGTCCCCTCAGCCTCGGAGATTGCGCTGCGCAACGAAAGCAAAGCCGCCATACACTGGCTCGCCCAGTGCTTCGCCTATGAATTTGCCATGCCGCTGGCCCGCCAGCCTCTTCTGCCCTGCCTATCAGCCGCAGACGCCATGGCAGACGGTACCACCGTCGGAATTGGAGGATGGCTGGCCACATCCTCTAACACCTGGTGGTTTGCACAGCAATGGGACATCAAGGAACTCCGCACAGCCTGGCCTTTCCTCACGAAGGATGCCCAGCAGTACATCGCCTGCTTCGAAACCGTGGCACAGTGGGTTCTGCTGCAAATGGCCTACGAGGCCACTGGTTGCTCCTGCCTCAGGTTCTGCGTCGCCTCGCGCAGCGACAATAGCCCTACTCAAGCCTCCATCAACAAACTCTTCACAACGGCCTTTCCGCTTAGCTTCTTCCTGGAGAAGGTGGCCTCCTGGGCCCACGCACGCGGCCTAGAATTGGAAATCGGCCATATTCCCGGAGCCAAGAACACCGACGCCGACGACCTGAGCCGAAACCGCCTAGCGAAGTTCTCTCGCTCTAGCCATGCCCGCAGATTCCAGGTGCACCTTTCGCACTTGCACAAGTCGGCCCATGAGGTTAGCCTAGCCTCTGCTGACGTGCCATGGAGCCAAGGCCTCCTGGACATAGCGTCCCCTGCACAAGCCTAGTCAGACCACGCGCGGTGGGGGCGCCAGGCCTTAACTTCACTGGTCTGCCCCGGGCCGCTAAAGTGGGGGTATGCCATGCATCAGGACCGGAGCCTCTCGCCTGAGAGGCTGCCCGGCCTGATGCCCAGAGCAGCACCCGTGAAAAAAGGCCATCGCATGCAGGGTAGGACGCTGTTGCCCCTAATCCCCCTCCCGTAGGGTCTTTGGGATCTAGAGGGCTCGTTCTACCCGCTCTCCCCCAACTAGGGTTAGGTCTTGCAGTGGGCGTTGTCTGAACGCACTGGGTTTTTGTTTCCCAGGTGTTTTGACACGCACGAATCATGACCACCCATGTTCGCCCACGCCCAGCTGGCTCCTGGCTCAGCTGGCCCCGACCTAACCCGAGTTGGGGCCATGCATAGCGTGTGAGCATCTTTTTCGCCCGCCCTCCCTTGCCCTGCTCACTCAACGCCAAACTCCAAACACTCTCCACATAGCCGACAGCCCTCTGCCTCTCAAAGTGGAGTAGCCCAGTACACTGCCTCCCAAAGTGGAGTAGCCCAGTACACTGCCGCATTATTGCCTCCCAAAGAGGAGTAGCCCTCGCCTTTACTGCCATAAACCCTCAAAAGGGGGTATGCCATGCATCAGGACCGGAGCCTCTCGCCTGAGAGGCTGCCCGGCCTGATCGCCAAACTCGCCCAGAGCAGCACCCGTGAAAAAAGGCCATCGCATGCAGGGTAGGACGCTGTTGCCCCTAATCCCCCTCCCGTAGGGTCTTTGGGATCTAGAGGGCTCGTTCTACCCGCTCTCCCCCAACTAGGGTTAGGTCTTGCAGTGGGCGTTGTCTGAACTTGCTGTTAAGTCCCCACTGGCTGACCACCATGGAGCATAAGCCATAAGCACGTCTTTCCTCTTCTTTCCTCTCCTTTGGGGAGTCTGACCTGTCACATCCCTTTGCCACTGCGGGTCTGTTATCTGTCCTGGACGACGGGTACGGGATCCTGACGGCCGAATATCGACTCTGGAGAGGCCAATGCGGCGGTGCTGCCTCTCCCAGGTTGCGGGCACTTCTACGTGGAGAATATGCACCTACTGCCCTGGCCAGGAGCCATCGAACACCTGTGGAGTAACTTGGCCTTCAAGAGGGCCATCATCGCCTGGACGAAAGCTGTGTATACCGGAGATCTTAGCGCTCTTGCAGGCTGCCAAAGTGATGTGAGCCCTCACATCTCCTTGCCGACGTACCTTATTGGCTTGGGCTCTGGAGGGACCATTGCCTACCAGATTGCAGTCTCCGAGACCCCGGCGAGCTTTCGGGCTTGCGTGTGTGGCCTCCCCTTTGGCTGTCTGATGAGACTGTGCTTGTGCGCGGACATCTATCTAGGTGGGCGCAGCTGCAAGCCAGGGTGAGAGGAGGACCTTTCGCTCGGGGCTGCTCCACTGGCTGACCACCATGGAGTGCCCTGGGCCGGTCTTGCCTTGATTGTTCTTGCTGTTAAGTCCCCACTGGCTGACCACCATGGGGCATACGCACGTCTTTCCTCTCCTTTGGGGAGTCTGACCTGTACCATCCCTTTGCCAATGCGGGTCTGTTATCTGTCCTTGACGACGAGTACAGGATCCTGACTATCGAGTGATGACCTCGGTTCGAGCCGAATGATGTCGCACCAGTAGCTACATGATGGTGGTTTTGAGAATCTGGCAGTGTCGCATTTTGCGACTCCCCGCATGCTCTGTGCTGTATGATTGCACCGGGACTTCAACGACGACTTCGAGTACTGAGTGCGTGGGGTTACCTAGTAGTTCAGCGCCTTTGCTTGCTTTGTTGCTTCTGTTTCTTTGTTTCTTGGGTGGTTGCGTGGTGTTTTTGGTGGTTTGCGCGCGCTGACTTCGTTTCACCCGTTACGTCGAGCCCAACAAGACCGGCCTACTGTGCTACTGATGTAGTAAAGGGGCATCAGTCCAAAAAAAAGAAACCCATTCACTAAGAATCATGGAGCCGGGTTTACCTGGAAGGCCCGAATCCCCAAACCCTAACCCAACACCCTAGTTCCAGCTTTGCTGCGTACCGAAGGACACCGGCCCACAAAGTGGTTGTCCCCAACATCTACATGGACCGCATGTAAGGTTTTGGTTTAAGGGCTTTCAGGGCTGAGGCCGCATAAAGTTTCAGAAGACTGAGAGCTTAAGAGAAGCCATAGCAACTCGGCTTAAGGGTGAGGGGTTAGAGTTTCCACCGTCGTCATTTTCCTTCATGGGGTAGGCTTCACAGAGCCTTTGGCAAGTTCCCCGAAGTCCGGCAAGGCGAACAATTCTGCATGAGGCTCGGCCCGGGTAGTTCCCTAAAGTAGGGTCCCTTTCAGGGTTTAGGGTTTAGGGCAAGGGTTCAAGAAGTGACCCTTATAGGTTTCTGAGGTGTTCTCAGGGGATCGGGCTTTAGGGTTGTCGGGTTCTTACGGGCTCGGACTTTGTGGTTTAAGGGTTTTGGGTGGCCGTCGAACTTCTATCCATCTAATAAAGTATCTGGAACTCTATGCCAGCAGCCTAGTAGCTTTCGAGCTTAGGGTTTTAAGCTTTAATAGTTTTAATTGGGGGCTTAGATATTTCCCAGAGTCTGGCACATCGCAGGTGCACAGGTCAGCTGGTCACGAAGAAGGAGGGCAACTACAAGTTCTTCCTCAGTTCAGACGATGGTGCTGTCCTCAGATCTTGGAGTTGAGTTGGGTTTGTTGAGGTTTCAGAGTTCGGTTAAAGGATCTATAAGACCATAAGGGTTCTATAGAGGGGTTCAGGGTTTAGGGCTTTAGGGTTTCGGGTCGAGAGTCTGGGGTTTAGGCATTTAGGGCTTCAGGGTTTAGGGTTTTCAGGGCTACGGTTTTGAGGCGCAAGGTTCTTCCGACAAGTCAGACTTTCTGGGGTCCCTGGTGAAGTAGCGCCGTTCTTTCGTGAGGATCTGTTATGTGGCTGAATGGGGAGAAAGTCGTCGACAACGATGGCTGCCATGGAGAAACTTGGCCGTTCTTGAAAGTCATGCTTTTTGAGTTTAGACTATTCGCAAAAAGGAACAGCAATCATTTTTTGGAATGGGCTTCCAGGAGCAGCCAAGGAAGAAGAGCAGGGCAGCAGCGACAAGTTCCTTCTGCCAGGTGCCCACGACTTGGCCGTGGATATGTGCGAATATTGGGGCGGCGAAGTCTTGAAGATGCGCGACCCTTAGTGCTCTTTTGACTTTTAGGAAAGGGGAAGCATACTGGCAACCAAAGGATTCTAGCGGTATCGTTTTACTCCCGAAGAGAGCACTGAGGCGCTACCAGGGGCCGGACAGTGGCAATTCCAAGATCACAATCCCCGGACAAGCTCTCCAACACGTAGTTGATGGCAAGGCGAACATGGAAACCGTGACACAGCAGGCAGGGCCGTCTTACCGTATCATCTGGTCTAGAAACCGTACCATCATGAGTCCTTCTACGTGACAGGAACTCTCTTGACAAGGAACCCACCCTCGGGACCCCAACATCAGGTTCTCCTTCATGAATCCAACCTTCCGGAATCTCCCTGTTACACCTTGAGACCCTAACTCTCATATCTTGGTCTAACCGTTCACACCTCCAGAATCCCCCACTTTGAGACCGTCCCAACACACCATTAGTACCATCACCAGGTTGTGTTCTCCTTTAACTCTAGGAAATAGACCACATCTCCACGACATCACACGACTGAAAATAGTATAACTACAAGCATTGGTGCAATTCGTTGCGCATTTCGGGAGATATGGTACTGAACATCCGATGAAATTTTGCGAGCCATCACCCATCACACAGATTGACACAGCAAGTTTTCATTTTACATGTGGGGATTTTCTCTACCATGAATTGCTATGGTTCTATACTGTATTGTCACGGAGTTGTCTCGGAAACCCGTCAACCGTCACGGAGCTGTTTGTCAATTGGCACATATTGTCACAAAGCGGTCTCGGAGCCACCCGTGAGGTCACGCCAGTGTGCTCCACGTGGCAGCTGCGGATCGCGGAGGACAATTCCAAGGGCTGGGAGGCCCACATCTTTGAGATCGAGCTCTTCAATGACGATGATCTCATCTCCGGCCCTGGGAAGGGCACCGCAAGCTCCGACTGCAAGAACTGGGCCGGCGGCCCCGAGGGCGCCTTTGATGGTGACTTGTCCACGAAGTGGGTGACGTGCTCCGGCGCCGCGAAGGTGGGGAAAAGCATCACTACCAGCTGAATCAGCCGAATGCCGTCACCAAAGTGAAGACTCACCAGTGGGGCAGCGCAAGCAACGCCATCCCCAAATTCGATCTCTACTGCTCCACGGACGGTGCAACTTTCACTTATGTGTGGACCGCCGACCTTGGTAACGGTGTGAGTACCAAGGAGGCCACAGCTCCACAATGAGGTGCCTGCGGCAAGGTTTCTGAAGTTGGGTGACTTGACACGGGCAGCGACCTGAGTCTGTGACAATACAAAAGCTTTAGTCTGAAGAGCAAGGGCTCTGAAGTTGTGGAGCAAAGGTGCTACAGAAGAGGAAAAGAGGAGAGAAGAGTTCGATTTCCTTGTTGTTCTTGGCGGTTCGGCTTCAAAAGCACTGTCCTTGTCAACAGGCTTGTAGCAGCAATTGCACCAGCGTGTACCAACAACATCAGTTTTTGAGTTTGAGCCAACATGTTTACAACACAACCGTTCATTTTGCACGATGATAATGTCTTCCTTCATTAGTATGCACATGGTTTGACAAAATGTGTCGATCTTGAAGTGGCTGGCAAAAAAGTAGGGGGTTTTTGCACCCAAGGGCATTCGTGTTTGTTTGTACTCACGTGGGTCTTGGTGTGCCCTGTTGGGATTTCAAGGTTGTGGGCCGTGTGGTTAGGAACACAGCCATAATTGAAACTCGAGCGTCCGGGCTTACTGCAACCCGTCCCCCTTCTTGAGCTTGTGTTGGTTTGGTGTCAAACAGCTTCCGAACAAAGCTTCCAGTTGTGCGTGTTGGATGAAAATTGACCTCGTTTGCGCCCCGCCCGCTTTTAGTTCGGATTATGGGCGGAACGGCGCCGATCTCCTCGTCCAGATAATATGAACGCTTGTGCAAACGAAGGGTTTTGGGTGCTGCAGTGTGGTACTAACTTGCACATGCGCACACTGTCCCTGTCCGGCCCGGGTTAGGGTTAGTCTTTGGGATGCGACTTGGGAAGGTTGGTTTCCAGTCAGTATAGATGTAGTCCAGCGTTTCAGGTGTGTGTTCTTTGTTCATCACGAAACATGTCAACCACATGCGATGTTAACGAGGGCGAATCTTGCAGTTCCGGTTAGCGGAAATGCCAAAAAAGTCCAACAAAAACATGTGGGAGCATTCAGCCAATTACATACATTGAGGCTACATGCGTGTATTTGAACCTTTTTTAAGTGTTGATCTTGTGCGCCCACGGATAGGCATCTCCATGTTTATGGCAATGGAGTCACATTTTGCTGGATACCCGGTTTCCCCATGATTGTCGCCACATGTTGGCACATGGCATTTTCTCAGCAGCACCTATGTGCGGTATGCACGTGTTGCAATTGTTCATGGCGACGTTGGAGTTATCAAGGGCTTTTCGCACAGTCTCTTCTACGGCATACAGCACCTTTAGCGGCCAACGTCAGCTCAAGATCCAGCTATCCATACGTTCGTTGGTTGCATTTCCAAATGGCAGAAACTGCACGCCGCAACGGGCACCGACAACATCACCTGACGCAGAAGTGTGCCTGCCTTCACCATGGGTTTCGCCCCTCATGCGGCTGGTGCATAGGCAGGTCATATTTGTTTGTTGCATATACGGATACGGCGACGTAGAAGTGCGTCGCAGGTCTTGGACGAGTCGGACGGCGCAGCGACATGGCCGAGCTACCCGCTTTGAGAGCCAATGCAGGCTTGGCATTTGCCTAGCGTTGATAATATTGCACGGGCTATATCGAGATAAAACGTAAACACAAGTAGCTACGCTGCCCTTCATGTTCTTACTGCTTTAGCCTCAGCTGTCCATGTCACTCTTCTTTCTCTTTCCGGCAGACAGATGCTGTACATGTTTTCGATGCTTGCATGAACCGTGCCTCTCAAGTTGCATTGATGTATTTCCACACCTGGAGCATCACCATGGAACCTTCTCGCGGTCTGGTCGACGTAGAGGACATCAAGACGCATGCTCGAGCGCGGACTCTTGTCTCGCATTCTTTATCCTGCTCCAGAGCCGAGCTACGACCTTGACAGTTTTCCCAACGAGCTTGTGTGGGTTCCTAAACGAAGTTCCCTGGATGGTGACGCTCCACCGGTGGGAGTGGAGAGTGTGCCATGCTTGTTGATGACATATCCTTACAGCCGGTATCTGGTACTGTTCTTTCACAGCAATGCCGAAGATTTGGGCCGGTGCTACTCGTTTTGCCACTTATTGCGCGACAAGTTCCAAGTGCACGTTCTGGCTGTAGAGTATCCTGGATACGGCCTGTGCCCAGGTGTGGCCACTGGCAAAACTGTGATGGAGAATGCGTTGTCCGCCTTGCATTTTGCAACGCAGAGCTTGTGTTGGCCGGTCGATAGCATAAAGATATTTGGCAGATCAATTGGCACAGGACCCGCCGTGAAATTGGCATCGCTGTTTCGTTTTGCTGGAGTAATCCTGGTCACGCCCTTCCTTTCAGTAGCAGACCTCTTTAAGGATAGGGTGGGTCTATTGTCTGGGCTGGTTGAAGAGTGGTATCCGAACTTTGAACTTGCTTCAAAAATAGCAAGCCCGGTCTTGCTCATTCATGGTAAAGCGGATGACATGATTGCGTTTCGCCATGCTGAAATGCTATACAGTGCAATCCCTTCACGGAAGCTGCTGGTGTCACCGACCTCGCTTTCACACAACACAAATTTGATGAATGACATGAACTATTTGGTGTTGCCGGCCACTCACTTCTTTTCGCTGCCGGACTATGTCTTCCACGATATGCGGGTGCCGCATTGGGCCTTCGATGTGCAGCGCGCAGCGTCACGCGCGGCGTCGCGCAGACCTGCGTGGTCCACGCTGCTTGAGCGCGAGGGCAAAGCTATCCTTCAGTTTGGCCATCAAGTCACGGCCAAGTCACATTTTCTGCTGGCAGGCCGCTCGAATGCATCTGCAGTGTCACGGTGTGTTAGGATAGGTTCTCACGGTCCTCACGCTATTTGTGGCGCACAAAGGCAAGATGCAAGTCTCGTCCTTGGCTGGCTGTTGTGGGTCAGGCCTTGATGGCCTTGTGATGCATCAAGTGTCCAGGGATACAACATGTAAAATCGTGCATGGGATTCGGACCGCTTTCTGTTCTGATGCAGGCCATGTGGCATCCAGTGTATGGCCGTCCATCTTAGGGGTGGACAGCTGCTGCAGTCGGGCAGCGGTCGATCAGCATGAGACGGCAGAGAGCACGCAGGCGGCTGTGACAGTGACACGCTGTGACTTTTGAGTTTTGTGTGCTTTCACGTCCAAGCACCTCCATGCTGACCATGCTGCCTCATATCCTCATATCCTCATATCCTCATATCCTCATATCCTCATATCCTCATATCCTCATATCCTCAGTGCCTCCGAAATGTTTCACAGTCGAGTGCCAGATCAGAGAGGCATTGCGGTGGTTTGGTGCGGGCAGTTGACAGAGGATTGGAATCAGAAGCGGGAGTCAGCCGAAGAGGAGAGGAAGAGAGATGGCTAGCAGCTGGAGCCGCACCCGGTCGCCAAAAACATAAGGCAGAGTGGACGGAGAAGGATGGGGAAAGGATGGGCGCACAGAGAGGTGGGGGAGGCCAGGAGGGCGTCGCCCTGCAAGGGGCTCACCCAAGACCCGAAGGCTTTTCCCCAGCCAAGGGCAGGAAGGCAGCCAGAGGAAAGAAAGAGCGCTTCATGGGGTCAGGGCTAAGTTTCGCGGAGGGTCGGGGAGTTGAACCCCCGCCGAAGGATCATACATGCTATAGTACATCGGAAGCAGGTCCAGCGGACATTCGGGGTTCTATTTTAAATTCGTGAACTTCCTGAGGTCGGCTATGACCTGGGCGCCATGCACGTGTGCGAAACACAGCGCAGTCCTCTAAGTTGTCTGCGAAGCTTGGTAGTGCTTTGTGACACAACCATGTAGCTTGTAGGGAGCTCTCTCTCGACGAGGCAGCTCGGACCCCTGGAGCGATCCGATCCAGCCGATCGCCGTCTCCATGCCTCTGGCACAGTTTCGGCAAGAGGCCATGAAAAGTTGCTAAGACAAGATCCGGGGCTCGAAAAAGCTGTTGCGTTCGTGAATGCAAAGTTGTTGGCCTGCCAAGTCTTTTTCGTTGAAGGACTTTCAAGAGGAGCAGGAGGAGGTGGAGCTGTTTGAGCACGCTGGCGCAGTGTGCTTGCGCAGGGACAAGCCTGAGTCCATATCCGTTTGAGAGAGCTGCCTCCCAAGCCGCCACCGAAATTGTGGCAAGTCCAGAGAACCTGGAAAGTGCCAAGTAAGCAGCTTGGCCAGTGGAGGCATGCTGGTAGAATGCCAATGTGCTGCCAATGTGCTACCATTACTGGTTGAGCTCAGCGTGATGCATGGAGTTACTGCAAGGAGCCTTGCAGTTCGTGTTTGTCCAAAGAGACTGACTGGCAAACACATGATGGAAACCGTTGCGACTACCCGTTGCAAAGTTCTGTAGCTTTGTGATCGTTTGCAACCAAGCTGCATCGGACATGCTGTGATGGTCACTGGTTTGCCTGCAGCTGTCTGTTGACTTGTTGAATCTGTGCGGTTCCGCGAGAGGCACAAGCTCAGAGGTCGACGATGCATGGCATCCTCGGTGTGTCTCTTAGTCTCCTGGTGTACTTGAACTTCTGTGTGCGCCAGCCGCGTTCTGCTGCCATGTGCGGTTTGCTTTCGTTTGGCTTTTACACCACATTCCCGAATGTTGCACGCTCTTCAGAGCAGGAGTTCGTCTGGGGATAAGTGCGGGGAAAATCTAGGAGGTCCGAGTCGGGAAAATAGAAAAAACCGAATCAGAATACACCCAGGCCGAATGTGACAACCGGCTGGTTTTGGGTTTCTAGGGTTTGGTTTTTTTGGGTTTAGTGTCCTTGTAGGGTTAAGTGTTTTCAGGATGTTTGGCTTTTGGGGTTTAGGGTTTGTTGTTTTTTTTTTGAGTGTAGTGCCTTGTAGGGTTATTTCGTGTTTTCTGTGTTTTTTGGCTTTTAGGGTTTCGGGCTGTTTTTTTTTGTTTGTTTTGGGTTTCGGGTTGTTCGTTCGTTTGTTTAGGGTTTATGTTTTTTGACGGTTTAGGGACATAAGGGTTTAGGGTGATAAGGCTTAAGGTGCTTAAGGGTTGAGCGTTTTCAGGGTTCAGGGTTTTAGAGGGTTGTTAGGGTGTGGTGGCGGTGTTTTTTGCTTATTTTATTTCAGTCTTTTTTTTTCCGGCCCAGTGGCCTGTAGGCAAACAAGCACGCACGCAAGCAAGCAAGCACGCAGGCAAGCCAGCAAGCAAGCAAGCTAGCAAGCAAGCAAGCAAGCACGGAAGCAAGCAAGCAAGCAAGCAAGCACGGAAGCTTGGAAGCAAGCAAGCAAGCAAGCGAGCGAGCAAGCCAGAACGCAAGCAAGCAAGCACGGAAGCAGGCAAGCAAACAAGCAAGCAAGCAAGCAAGCAAGCGAGCAGGCAGGCAAGAAAGCAGCACGCACGGAAGCATGCAAGCAAGCAAGCGAGCAAGCAAGCAGGCAAGCACGGAAACAGGCAAGCTAGCAAGCAAGCGAGCAAGCAAACAAGCAAGCGAGCAAGCCAGAAAGCAAGCAAGCAAGCAAGCAAAGGAAGGAAGGGTGTGAGCATTGTGTTGCAAATGCCCCCCCCCCAACCCCCTCCCCCCCGCTTCTTTCAAGCCGTGCAAAGCGTGCTTCAAAGCCTAAGAAACTAGTTGAAACCCATCATGTGAGCATTGTTTGCACCACCCCAACCCCCGCTTTTTTTTTTAAAGCCGTGCAACGCGTGCTTCAAAGCCTATGAATCTTTACCCAACCCCCCGTTGTTTTTTCTTTTAACCGTGCAAGGCGTGCTTCAAAGCCTATGAATCTTGCTGAAACCTGTCGTGTCAGCATTGTGTTTGCAATGGGGGGGGGGGTGGCGGGGGGCTGCGCCCTGCCCCAGCCCCCCGCTCTTTTTTTCTTCTTTATTCCTAGGATAAGGGGGACCCTTAAAAGGGAACCCCTTCTGAACCCTCTTCTGGCTCTCTTCAACAGGGACCTTATTCAGAGGGTCTTTATCCCCAAGCGTCCCCCTAATCCTATCCCCTATTTATAAGCCGTGCAAAGCATGCTTCAAAGCCTGAGAAATGTTGAAACCCGTCATGTGAGCATTTTGTTTGCAAATAGGGCCAACCCCAACCCCCCTTTTTTTAAGCCGTGCCAGGCGTGCTTCAATTCTTATGAGTTTTTTTGAAGCCCATCGTGTGAGCATTGTGGTTGCAAATGGGGGGGAGCCCCCCCCCCCCCCGGTTGCAAAGCGTGCTTCAAAGGCTAGTGAATCTTGTTGAATGTTGAAACCCATCATGTGAGCATTGTGGTTGCATAGGGGGGGGGCTGCGCCCCCCCCGAACCCCCCCCAACCCCCCCCCCCCAACCGCCCCCAAACCCCCAACCCCCCCCCCCGCTTCTTTTAAGCCGTGCAAAGCACGCTTCAAAGCCTAGGAAACTGGCTGGAACCCATCGAAAAACCACGAAAACGAACCAAAAAAAACATTAATCAAATGGGGGGGGGTTGCGCCCCCGCCCCAACCCCCCCCCCTTTATTTAAGCCGTGCAAAGCGTGCTTAAAAACCTATGAATCTTGCTGAAATCCATCCTTAGGTAATGAGAAATCCTACGAAAAGTAGTGTGAATCCTATGAAAATGTTGAGGGGATGTAGCTTGTTCCTAGAGAGGGGGGAAGCCAAGAGGTCCCCGACAAGAAAGCGGAAACAAAGTAAGGAAAAATCGGAAGAACTATCAGGAAAAACATCCAAGCCCTTAGGGTGTGCGGTTTTTAGGGTTTGGAGTTTTCAGGATTTTGGTGTTTAGTGTTCCGGGCGTTTAGGTTTTAGGGTGTTTAGGGTTTTCGAGTTTTTCGGGTTTAGGGGGGTTGGCCCGCGAAACTCCTTTCTGCAAACCTGCAAACCTGAAAAGAGCCCACCCGAAACCCTTCTAGATGCCAAGCTGTGCCCGTGAAAGCTTCCCGGAAAATTTGCAGACTCGCTGCTTTGGGTCTTTTCGCTCGGTTCTTTTTCTGACGACACACTCACCCCGGGCATTTTCCGACTCGTTGTGACTCGGTCCCCACCCGGACTGATGTGTGCCTCGAGACCCTCTGATGCCCACACTGGCTCTCTAGCAAGCCTACTTGCTGTCGAGCAGCTCACTTGGAGTTGCCGGGGGCCATCTTCAGAGCAACCTGGCTGTAGGCAGGGCTTGGAGCCGACACCGACAGCCATCGCATTCGGCTTGACATGAAGGAGGCGAAGGCCCTGGGGGCGTTGGGTCTTCGTGGTGTGGTCAGTTTTGCCAATGTGTTTGTTTCTCTGAGTTTGGCATACTTGGGTGTCTGAAGAGTGGAGAGTGTGAGTGCCGTTTGTACAGACAGTGTTGGTATGGAAGTTCTGAGGCTAGGCTAGGTGCGGTGTTGCCTGCGGTCGTCCGGCGAGTTGTCTGGGGTCTTGGGGGGCTTGTTGAGGACTGTGGGCCCTCAGAGCAATCTACTTGGATCTTGGGGATGTAGCCTTCTGGCTCCGGCCTGCAGCCGCGATATTGCGCGACGCTCTTTTTGCTTTCGTGCTGTGGTCAGACTTTCTTTATCAGCTAGCTCAGTCCTTGCTGCTTGTTGTGACCTCAAGGCCTCTTTTCTTGTGACGATGGGGCTTGTTGGATGAAGTCCAATGCCAGAATGTCAAGTCGTTGTTCCCCGCCTCCTTTTCCAGGCGTGCGTGAGCTCACTAAATTGGTTTATAAGGAGTGAATGACATGAAGGAATGCATGAGAATTGGCATTGTGAGTGTCAAGCCTTTTGAGCCCAGTTCATTTCATTCACGGTCCTTTTTTGGTTCATTTCTTTTTTTGTGGGGGGGCGGGGTGCCGAGCGGGAGGGTGGGGTGGGGGGGGGGACTTGTCAAAAATGTGGATGGATTCTCGGTGGCCGTCCCGTATGGCGCCCGGGGCTCTTGGCTCTCTGCTTATGACACAGCCATGTTCCGGCTTGCCTTTGCCGTTCCGCTAGGTGGGGTACCCAACAAAAGGGGAGCTGGCAGCGGGTGGCACTCGGTGGCACGCGGGGCCGTGGCAGCGGGAATTCGGTGGTTGGTATTTGAGAATGTCAAAGCTCCCGAACTGAAAGCCACGAATCATATTGACAGCAGTAGAGGTGTGCCCTGGCAATTGTATTGTGCTCTGCTCAGAGGTATAGTGCCATGTTGTTACATTTCAGTGCCAACTTTTCAAAAAAGCAAGAAGCTGAGCTTCGCCTTTGTACTGGCGTTCCTGCCAGACTGTGTCTCGCAAATCTTGCCTGTGGGTGCTTGAAGCAAGCAGTGGCTTCTAGGTGCAAGTCCCACTTTGTCTTTGCAGGTCAGCCCTCGTGGTAGTTCGGATTCCTTGGTGCAGGCGCGAAGACATTCAAATTCCATTATGGTCTCTCGCTAAGACGCTCAGGAGTTGGTGAATGGGGCCGCAGGCTTAGGGCTAAGGGGCTAGCAAAATGGGACATTATTAGTTGCGAAGAAAAGTCGCGCAAAACAGCGAGGTTCGTGCAAGGCGGGCAGCTCTCCAGCTTGATGCTGATCCCGGCTTCCGCCAGCTTGCGCCTCGCCTAGTTCAGTGCAAAGCTCAACGCTCCTGAATGAAGATTTACACCAGCTTTCTGCAGAGTACTGGCAAAACGTCTTGCAGAGCTGCTGTGTTTCGCAGGGTTGCAGACGCTTGCTGAGGACACGGAGCCCATCGCCAGGCTGAAGCAGGATGAGATCGAGCTCACCAGAAAGGCCATGATGTCGAAACAAAAGGCAAGACATAGGCACATTGCTATTGCTGTCATTGTCCCTTCTTAATTTAACGCTACGCGGCCCGCCTCGGCCCGGCCCAGCGCATCCGCGTGAGCATGGTGAATCCGCAGCGCCCAAGTCGCTGGACCCCAAGCAATAAGGGTTGGGTTTAGGGTTTAGGGTTCCGGGTTTATGGTTTATGGTTTGGGGTTTAGGGTTGAGGGTTAGTTTAGGGTTGAGGGCTCAAGGTTCACGGTTGGGGGTTTAGGGTTTTTGTGGGTTTAGGGTTCAAGGTTCAAGGTTCAAGGTTGAGGGTTGAGACGGTTCGGCTTGGATTGATCGTAAAGTTGAGCCAGGCCTTTCAAGCAGGGGGGGGTGGCAGCATGGGGGGGGCGGGTGGAGGGGGGGCAGAAGGGGAGCAGGGGGGGGGGGAGGGGGAGGGGGGGCCTTCAACTGCCCCTGATCCTGGCGAAGCGTCCGCTTTCAGATTGTGGTCGCCCACGGGGGGGTACCCTTTCCAGGTAAAAAAAGGGGTCCGACGCATGGCTTTGAGGGGAGGATTAGGAGGGGGGTGCCTGTTCTGACAACCTATACACCTTCGGCCCGAGGCCTCGGCGGATGTCAGAGTTCTTGTGTTCTTCTCGCGCGTTGCTGACACGATCGAGCTCGCTTCTATATGGGAAAGTTGGTTGCAGCATTTTCAGTCTTTGCAGATCTTCGCTCGTGTGGATCCAGATCGAGATGTCACAAAAGCGTGCGATCCTTCCTCCCCAGCTCGGGTGTTTTTGGTTGTTATGCTGAGTGTGCAAGGGGCAGCACAGTTTGGCTTGCGAGACTTTGCGAGGTACGAGAAGCACAACATCGATCCATACTGGAGCCCTTTTCACCAAGTCCAAGACCTTAAACAGCAGGCGCTTGCAAGCTCCAACATGTTGTGTTTGAAGTCCACTTGAATGCATCGATTTTATTGGCCTCAATCGTCTCACTTCTCTTTTCCATATCAGTATTGTCGCAAAGTCAGCTCTGCTTCGACTCGAAGCCTCAAGATGTCTCGATTTTTTCTCACCCAAAAGCTTGCTTGTTATTTGTTCCGGCTATGTTCTGCATATGCTATCTTCAAATGGCCTTGTGGAGGTGACTGCGGAGTTTGACGAGTATCAGAAAATTGTTGGAGCCGCCGAAGCCAAGCGGGTGCGACAGATTCTACGTTTCTACGCTGTGTGACATGAGCACATCATGATCCTTGATTTGGACATATCCGGCCCCTTCGACTCGTGCAGACTCGGATACAAATCAAGCGAAGCCTGGCAAGGCCAATGCATGCTCATTGCAAGCACGTGGCTAAACAACTGACAGGCACTGCTTGCTTTGAGCCTTCGCAGCTTTGCCCGTAGAGGATGACTGGAGTCCAGAACCCCTACCGAGCCTCCTTTCGCAACTACCACAAGCGCGAGGTGCTCGGTCCGACTTCTAATCATTCCAGTAGCACCTTGATTGTGCCAGATGCCGGACACGCCACCAAAGCCCTTCCGCCTGCCGGATACATTCTGGGAGCCGACGCCGCTGCAGGCCACCAGATAAATCAAAAGGAATGCGTGCAGTGGAAGATACTGCTACTGATGTGTTCGCCAGGCACAGCTGGCAAAGGAGAAGATCACGTTCCGTGATCTTGACATCATTCAGCACTTCCTGGCCGACAATGGGTGCGATCGGGGCCAGGGCGGTAAGATGGCCAGATGTTTGCGTGTGCTTCCTGTTGTTCGACTTGCGAGGTATATCTTACCACGGCGGACAACCATGCTTTCTCGCAAGAAGCAGAAGGCTCGAAAGCATGTGCTAGTACTGTGACCATCGAGTTGTGGTCTGCATTGTTTGAGGCTACTGTGCGGGGTTCTGTTTTCAAAGTCCGTGTCCATAAGTTGTGACTGGCTGACCACACAACGCACTAGGATTGATGATGCGATCAAAGTCAAAGAAATCGCAATTTTGTTTCGACATGTAGTAGTCTGGGGTGTCTTGGTGTCTGGACTCAGAAAAATTGGCTGTTTAAAGATCACTACTAGACAAAAATGCCAAGCGGCGCGATGCGTCATTTTTAACGGCCAGGCTGAATTCTTTGCAACACATTCACATTCAGTGAGGTGTTGCCCGCTGCTGACGCACTCCTTTTTGTGTGCCATGCGGGAAGGTGTTGGTTGTGCACACGACCAGCACCAAAAGCCGTGAGACTGGAGTCGTTCCTCCACAGATCGTTCCGATCCTCTTCAGAGTGGTCGCCGCCCAATTTGATTTGCACCAAGTAGCTTCGGTCAAGCTCCGACACACTTTCTCTGCCATATCGTGCCATCGAGCAGCAGCAGCCGGCGGTGGTCACTGGGCCAAGAAATGCCGCAACGAAGCCTCCCGGTTGGTCGTAGAGGTCCGATGGCGAGTCTATAGAGGCCCGTAGAAGTTTGTTCAGCGGCTATGTAAACTAAACAAGCATCTCCTGTTTTTGTACTGAAGGGCCATGTAGCCGGTTTGCCTGCAAGGACCCGGTAGGGCCTGTAGAGGGCGTAGCGAACACATGTCGGATTGGTCTGGTGATATGATCATCGACAGGAGTTGGTGGCGGCGGTGGTGACTGCTCAGCACTTGCCAGGGTCCTGGGACCTTGCTTTAGCAGATGTTGACATCCAGCTGCTTGCGTGACAGGGCCTTGCTGCCATACAGGGCAAAGCTGAAGGACTACCAGGCAGGCCCTGTTCGATAACATGTCAGATGTGAGTCAGGTCCCTTGCTTGTCCAGGTCATGCCGCTGATGGATCCTCTCCAATGGATGGCTGATCGTTTAACAGACCGCGTCCGTGAGGCAGGGGGCAACTTCAGTTGCATGTAATGGCTGCTGATGCAAAACATTGAGCAGTCAACTTCAGGACAAGGATCTGCGAAGCCGCGCGATGCTCCAGGTCATGTTCCAGCCTTGGTTCGACATGAATTTGGCTGTAGCTCAATATTCGGGTTGAAGATCCAAATGAGCAGGCCCTTTCAATGATAGACATACGGAATCATCCTGTTTTGATGTCCTCGCCTCCATCTTCAATCATCTTTCGCTTATAAGCTTTTTTGAGGACGTACGAACAGTCGCAGTAAGGATGGAACGCTATCCCGAGCTCAACTACAGAAACTTCCTGAAGCACGAGGCAAGTTTTTGCGCGCTATGATCTGTGGTGCCCTGCGGTTTCGTTTGATTTTGCCGTGGTCAATGCCTGTATGCCAAGCCGCTTTGGCCCAGACAGCTACTTTGATTGTGTCGGTGTCGCGGTCGTGTGGCAATCCGCGCAGATATATGCGAACACATGCGAGGCCAAGAGACCATGCGAAGACGAACACAGACGAGTGAAGACGAACGAAGACGAGCGAAGACGAGCGAAGACGACACGACTCTCGATAATTCTAAACGTTGCGCGTCGACCGCTTTGGCGCGGCTCGAAGTCGAGGGAGCCTAGCAAGATGGGGCATGTGGGGATCCTCAAGGCTCGCACCCTAGGTTCCTAGTTAAAACGGTCGCTACGGCGGCGCAGTGCCCTAGAAACCAGAGCACGTGGAACCTCAGTTCTCCATTCAACCAACTGGTTGCTTTCTGAATATTGGAGAGGAGCAAGCAGAGGAGCGTGGGTGAAGTGATCTCCCATTGCGCATGAAGATTGCACTTGATTACGCAGCATGGTTGCATGGGCTGTCAGGCCATGACCATGGCTGTCTGCGTTGTAACGAAGTAACCAGGCAATGCATCCGTTGCCATTTGAGTCAATTTTGTCGGGGGGGAGCCCGGTCCCTCTACACTTGGCTGCAAGTTGTCCAGCCTGAAGACAGGCGGACCATGCCTGTCAATGCAGACTTGTTAACACTGGTTTTGCGGCATGCTTTCGAAATCAGGGACAATGCTCTCCACACTGCGAGTCTCCAGTCTGGCTGCAGCGGCCACAGCACCAGGCATGCCAAGGCACTGAGTGGCCAATCCTTTGAGCTGAGGCCAAGCAGGGGGTTCGTGGATTTGCCTCGAAGGAGTTTCTGCATGTCTGCGATCCTTGCGATCCTGGTTTTGCGATGGCGCACATTCATTGATCGGTCTGAAGGACATCAGGCATGGAACCAGCGCCAGAGCTGCCATGCTCCATGGTGCAACCATCTGCACATATCTGCAAGATCCCGAACCGACATCCTTTCAACTTCCTGCCTGAGCCGTCTTACGGCCAGGTGCCAATCGTCTCGCAGATGCTGTGGCTGTGACACTCGGCCCCAAGGTGTGGCGTTGGGTTGGGATTGGGTTGGGGATTTCAGAATGGGTTTTCATCATCCAGCCTTGACACTACACCCAGCCGGGCACAGCGCTGGGGACTCCAAGATAGTTTTCTCAGACTCATTGGAAGTGCAATGGCTGTAAAGACCAGACAGCTTCTTGCACATCTCGCCATTACGGTTTACAGCACGTGCTCGAGCGGCGTGCGGGCATTGAGACCATTGAGACGTGATGCGTCAGGGCCGCAATGTCGTCATCGAGCAAAGCTTTGGGGCTCCAAAGGCAGGAGAAGTGGTCCATGCATAAGAACAACAAAATGATGCCAAAGGGCATACAGTCAATGCGGCTTGAGGCTGAGGCTAAGAGGGCTGAAGCTGCCAGAAGCTGCCGTTTTTCTGTGGGAGCTAACGTGTGCATCACGTGAAAACACTGCGAGAAAGGTGACGAAGGATGGAGTAACTGTTGCCAAAGCCATCGCAGTGGCCCCAGCATGCCAAGACACTGGCTTCATTTTGTGTTGTGCTCTGCGATCTGTTTCCTAGGAATTCAAGAACAAGCTCGTGAACGTGGGGGCTTCGCTCATCAAGCAGGCTTTCTTCCGGCTCTCATGCTGCGGTGCTGCGGAAACGATTCCAGGTATTTGGTTGTGCTTCGCAGGTTGCTTCCAAGACAAATGACCTTGCTGGTGATGGCACCACAACGTGCCGATCTCGGCTCTTGCTCACGATCTCGAAACAGATGTTTCAAGATGACCCCTCGCACAAAGCAGCGATGCTAAGCATTCGAGGTCGACAGTGCTGGCCCGTGCAATCTTCCGAGAAGGAACTAAAGCGGCTCTGGCCTTAGCAGCCTGGGAAGGAGAGAGCCTGCAGAGTCCTGCAGCCTTGCGCCAATGCCAAGGTCGTTGCAGGCATGAACCCAATGGCACGGAGCTCGTTGTTGCCACGCGTCTAGTATGTATTCGTATGCGTCATCCCTGAGAATGTAGTCTCCAAGGACGTGAAAAGAGGAATTGATGCTTCTGTGAAGATTGTGCTGGAGGAGACTGTTTGCGATGCTTGCTATGTGCTCGTGCAAGGATCTTTCAGTGACGTTCAGGACTTAGAAAAGCGCGCGACGGAGATCTCCTCGCCCAAGGAGATAGCGCAGGCAGATTCAAATTCAAGACCCAACTTCCTACCGAAGAAGGCCTTGCCGTGCTCCTTCAGGTAGCCACAATTTCTGCGAACGGAGATGTCTTGCTTGCTAAATTGGAGCTGGATGTGGGTCTCAGTTTCACATTGCTGAGGGATCTTTGCGTTGCTTTGGTCATGGCTGTGGCAAGCCGCCCCAGCATGCCAGGAGATTATCGGCAAGATGGTCGCCGATGCTTTTGAGAAAGTTGGCAAGGCCAGAGACAGTTTTAGCATCTTGGTAACTGCGCCTCTTGCAGCTTGTAGTTTGCTCATGGAGACGAGTGTGACAACGCGGAATGTCTAGAGAAGACTTTTGGATACCAAGCTGCAACCGCAGTCGCTCCGGCTCAAGCTGAGTCGGCCCCTTGAGAGCTCGGGCCATGTCCCTTTGGAGCTCTTCCGCCCGTTGTGCCAAAAGGGCAGCGCAGGACTGACGGTACCTTCGCGGTTTAGGGTTTAGGGTTTAGGGTTTAGGGTGTGCAAGCAGTCCTGCAGGAGCGATTGCCAACAATACGTGAGGATGAGTGTCAAGACTTGGAGCATGAGGCGAACCAGGTGCTGGCTCATGATTGAGGGGCTGGGATGAGAAACTTATATTTTCAGAGTATGTGAGCACGGGACCAGAGCGAGGGGAAGCGTGTCAGGGAGGTCGTGGGTGCTTTCGTCGCTCTTGATGATTGCACCCTCAGGGTTTCTAAGCAGTGGAAAGTAAGAAAGGCTTTCTGTTGGTTGGATTCGCGAGAGTAAGGTCCCCTAAGCTTGGTAAAGCCCAAGAGGGTGGCGAACGAGAGAAAGGACCCCAGAAACTTTGCGGGAGATTTTATGGATTCGATGTGGGGTTTTAAAGGTGTCCTGAGGGCGGTGTCTGGGGTCTTTTGTGCCAGCCTGAGGTTGTTGAGGTCCGCGAGGTTGTGATGAGCTGGGCAACAAACAGACTTTTCGCTTCATCTGAAGCTGTGGTCAGGGTTTTTGATCTCAGATTCGGGCATGAATGAGGTCTTAAAAGCTCGACTAGAATAAAGCAGGTGGGATGGATGGATTGCAGGGTTTCAAGGGCGGATTCATTCATGGACCCAGGGCGGTGACTTGACATGTAATCTGTGAGCGAGCCAGGGTCTTATATAGAGGGGTCGGAACTGTCTGCATGTGAGAAGACCAGGGACCGAGGTTGGATACTTTTTTTGAATCGATGGCTGTCACGATGGCTACCCGACAGCATGCAGGTCCGGCATCAGCTTGCCGAATCCTTCGGGGACCTCCTTCGTCCCTTGCCGTGCAACCATTGACTGAGCTGCAGCAATGAACGGACCTTGCAGTTCCGACTTGCTTTTTGTTTTGTGACAGCAATCTGGAATGGCGAAATGGACACCTTTCTTTGACCATTCGAGGTGGTGAGCCAGAGCCAGACAGGGCAAGTGATCTCATCAGGTTCTTGAAGGCTGGGTGCAGCATGTGCTATCTGGGCATTGCAATGCCATCAGCTTGCAATGCAGTCCATGCTGTTTGTTTGTTTCCACTACTGGGAAGAACGCAATAGATGAGAGCCTGATACGAAACGATGCATGCCTGTGCCCATGTGCAAGCCCACTTGATAAAGACGGGACGTTGCGGGGGATGCGCGTGTCCACGCGCATGTGCCGGACACTGTCGTGTTTAGCTCGCACAGGAGAGAGTTGAACACATCGGCGCATGGGCCTGCTTTTGGGGAGTCGCTGCCATCAGAAAAGGAGATAGGATCCGATAGTATAGAGAATCCATGGGCCTCAGCGCCTCCTGACCCATGCCGACCCTGCGTGTGGTGACAGGGTTCAGGTAGTGGATCCAAACATGCCTTTCCCACACGCATCCGGGGAGAGGGGCGGTGTAAGGTCCCCGCAAGGAATCGCTAGAGAGGGCAATGCAAGCTTAGGTCCTCTATGTGTCTCTGTATATGTCTCTCAACCCAGGTTCAGGATCAGCTTGTCTAGGAACAAGCTGCGTGCCGCCCAAACATCTTCACATTTGCCCTGGACGATGATGGACACAAAATGCCTTTCCTCCTTACACGCTTGGAATATGTTTGAACATTTTAATGAGGTGGCGAAATGAGCGAGAACTCAATTTTCAACGAGAGGAGACGCGCACGGCAGTTTCTGCATGCATATGTGGCACAGTGTGGCACAATGTGGCACAGCTCAGCAAGAAGTACAGCAAAGAGAGTGGTGGACCTCTGTCAGGCAGCTGACCAACATGGGCGGAAGGAAGCTCTTTCTTTCCTGGCGCCTGCGCTGCCTTCCCTGGCAAAGACCCAGCAAGGTGTCGTTCGTGCTGCCATCGAGGTGGCCACGAGCTCCGTGTCCCGGCCACACTTGTTAGTCTGAGTTAGTCTATGTTAGTCTATGTTAGTCTATGTTAGTCTATGTTCGTCTATGTTAGTCTATGTTAGTCTATGTTACAGTAGTCCATGTTAGTCTATGTTAGTCTGTCACCTATGGAGTGACACAACGTCGTGGGAATCGCGATCGTCAGGACAGGGCCATTTTGCTTTCATCCTTCCGCGGCTCAGTGCTGGACTTGTGCCAGTGCAAGTCAGGCCCCATGGCATCACATGTCCGAAGTGTGCATTCTATAAATGCTCGTGCCCTGTAGGTCATCAGATGCTCGTGCTGCTCATTGACTGCGTTCCGGTGTTCTCTTTGGGATTCATGGTTTGCGAGATGATTCACAATTGCGATGCTTGGTCGCACCATGTCCCACCACTCCCGGAGCCAAAGCACATGAAAGGGCATGTGGCTACATGTGGTTCAATCAATTTTGAGTTGCTGGCTTTGTCTCTTGACTCCCATACCAGCCCTATCTGAATTCATAGCAGTGATTCAAAGCAGTGCGCCATCAACGAATCCTGTGCTAAGAAGCAGCTCTCGCAGCATCGCTATGCTTCACATGTGATGGAGCCTCTTGGCCTTTACTGTTTGTCGGGTACTGCCGAGCATGCAACTTCAGACTATTGGTCAGATCCGAGCAAGAACCTGTCTGCCAAAATGGGATGCAAGGGTGATGCTGTGAGAAAGGCTACTAGAGATTCTTTGCCAATTGTTGTAGTGACAGATATGTGCGAGCAGTCCATGTCTCTGCACTTTGTGAGATGAAATCGATCCGTCAATCTCCAGCTTGCAACACCCGAAACCGATGCTTTTGTTATTCTCGCTGCGCTACGCCAAGGTCGATGCTGCTGCATTTCCACCCCTCCCAGCTAGTGGAGATTTCCTTGAAAGTGGTGGAGGCATGTTTTTTTTTTTGTTTTCGTCTGGTTTTGTCTTGAGGTGGATGGAAGAAGTTTGGATGGATAGAACACGTGGGGTCGTGACCTTGAACAGCCCATGGGTCACGACTTGATGCAGAGTGTCTGCTACGTGTGTCGCTTCATGTTGCTTCCATGACCCGGTCGGTGGAAGCCAGACATCGAGTACGACAGGCGAGCACTTCATGTTGCAGCGAGATCTTGAGCATGCGGATACACTTTGGACATTCATCTGGGGTCTCCGCTTCCAGCATCCCTGTCAAGTTCCAAGCCTCGTTTCCCCCGTGTCCTAAGCCAAACCACAGGCAGCTTTCAGCATATGGGTGGGCACTCGGATTCCTTGACAGGTGGGCTCTTCATAGGAGTATTGGTGACTCGCGTATCGAACGACAAGGAAGCAGCTTCCATGAGCAGAGGGTGTATTGTTTCGTGCTGCTGTGAGCACGTCCCCCCCCCCCGGGGCGGAGACGACGCGGGTGCGCATTGACTTTGCTGGGCAAGGCCTCTCAGTCACTCTTACTCACTCACACTCAGCATCCTGCCGGGAAGCGAGGAAACCTGCAGAGCAAATGATCTTCGTTTAGGATGGGGCCGCTCGAAGCAAGTGTGCTGCTGCAGTCCCAGCAGGTAGTCCTCCCTCCCCGAGTGGTGCATATCAGGCTCCAGGGTGTCATAGAAGTGTCCCTTGGGCGTGTGGTAAGGGTGGACTCAGTGATGCTCAGTGGTTTGTCGGCCAGTAAGGGTTTCGGTTCGTGGCTTCTAGTTTGGCAATGGCGGTTGAGTATTGCGTGGTTGATGCCTATCAGTGCAGGCAGCACCGTCGCTAGCAAGAGATCCGCATGGAAGCCGTGTTCTTCAGACTTTGACCGAGCCACCAACACGGCACTCATTGCAGGTTATCCTGTGCTGTTGGATTTGCATGTGGCTGTCGTTTGTTTGTCATGATGGGCTTCGGTTACACATTTGCATTGTGGGAGATGATTTGGTTGTAGGTGCCGCTTTCTCCACGGCATGTCTTTCCAACCGGAGTGTGTTAGGTATGGGAGCCCTACTTGCCGCGAGCTACTGTTTCGGAAGCTGCTGCCCGAGATTGCAATGCTGACGAGACTCGTTCAAATGGATAGTCGGAGAGTCGCAGTACTATAGTTTTGGCAATGGTTGTCATGGCCGAAGATGTTTCTAAGGATGCACCGCGCTGGGTCGCAAGTCCTACGAAAAGCATTGGAAACAAGTGATGTGAATCTACAGTCCAATTCCCAGTTGCATCAGTCGGGTTCGTCTGCTCCTTGCATAGGGTTGTGCCGTTACGCCGCTGGTGTGCCAGAACTGCCAGAACTCGCGTTGCTGAAAGGCACCTCATTGCTGAAGCGGTGCTGGAAGGAGTCCGGAACAAATCTGTTCAGGCTCCTGTACCGGCTGAGGGAGTTTCGATGCGTTTCGTGTCCATGCGTTTCGTGTCCATCAACAACTTACCACAGGTTGCCAATATTGCCTGCAGCCGCTGTGGGAGCACCATCCTCCAACAGATCTCCGCATGCAGAAGTCCTGTCGTTGACGAAATCCACAGCTGGCTTGCAGAGGCTTGCTTGGGCCCGATGTGTTGCTGGCCTTCTGCAGTGTGCGTGTCCACAAGTGGAATGTGTGATTGGTGCCGGTTCTCCAGGCGCTTCCTCAGCTGGAGAAGTCCAGATATGGCCGCCGGCTGGTGCATGCGTGACCTGCCGTCCCCTTGCTGTTCACACCTCAGCCAGTACTTGTGATACTAGTGCTGAGCAATGAGCACGACCCAGCTTCGTCAGAGCAACTAAGGTACAGACACTACGAGGGCCGGCTCTACTTAGTTTCCTTGTCGTCCTCGCTGCAGCTCGTCTGCAAGGACCCCGTTGCTTGATACCCAAAAGATGATGAGCTCTTAGAGCCCTAAGAGTCTCAAAAGAACCGCTCTTAGAGCCAAGGATTGAGATCGATTGGCACCAGAGGCTGCGAGGTTTTTGAGCGGTGAGCACGTGTAGCTTGGACATGTGCACCCGTCAGGTGTCGTGACGTGACACCGGCCAAGAAATGTGAGTGAGCAGGAGTGCAGTGTACAGATCTTAAGCATGCATCCTGTCTCATGGCCTTTTCGTCTGGCTCACCTCCGAGTGGTGAAGCGACTCTGTCCGCCAGACTGTGAACACATCAGGCTTTCCCATCTGCACTTCTCGGTGAAGATCGGTTGTCGGGTCATTCTTCTGATCCTGCCTTGTGCTTGTTTGTGTCAATAGCGAAGGCGAAGTAATTCAGGTCAAGACGAGAGTCGCCGTAGGCACATGCCATCTCTGGAGGGGTGAGTGTTCCCCAAGACAAGAAATTCGTGTCCTTGGCTACCGTGTGGTTTCATGGCCTGGCAGTATGGTTTGAGAATGCTTGAGATAGGGTTGGGGAACGATGGCAAATCACTGGCGAAGCTGTGGCACCGTCGTGCACTGGAAGGCATTCTACAACTTAAATTTCTACCTTGAAGATAAGTACTAACAAGTTTCCAAACTTGCGAGCGTGTGCACACGGAGGTCATACAGCAAGAATCGCAGAGGCAGCCTCATATTTTGAGCGAGAGCTCTGCGATTCCTTCAGTTCGGAGTATTCCGTTAGCTTTGACTGCCTGGTGGGCAGCTCAGAGCTGATCAATCCACTCAGCCCACGAGCATTGATGACCATTGCAACCGTTGCGATTGTCGAGATCCCTGCAGAGTTTGGCGGGATTTGTGTTGCCTGTATCGAACAGAAGCAAGGCGGTTCAACGTTCAAGCCCGGTCAAATTGCCTCTAACTCGTATCAAGTAGCAACGGAAGGGGAGCACAGCGATGCAGCAGCAGGCTTTTGCCGGTTCAGGCCAAGCTGACCTCGATGTGCTGCGTGTACAGCGCCTTTTGTGTCCTCATGCTGCTACTGAAGCTTCTGGTGGCATGATGTGGCATGTACTTCCAGACTTGTGAGCAGTGAGCAGTAGCACCAGGGAGGGCCAAGCGTGGCACTGATGGCGAGTAAGGACCTTGCCAGCAAGACCTGCAAAATCTTGAAGCTTCTGCAAGCACAAAACACCTGATCCCCTTCAGATGTAGAGAGAGTCATTGCTCGGTGCATCTTTGAAGACTCACAGAGTCAGCAGACTCAATCCGGAAAATGTCACACTTTGGGCATTGCACTTGCCGTGGCTTTTGCCAGGATGGCACCATCACTGTGTCGGAGGGCAAAACGCTGGATCATGAGCTGGAGGACCGACACCGCTCTCTGATGCCGACGTGAAGATCTCGGGGCCTTTCGGCAGGTTGTGGAAGGCATGAAGTTCGACCGCGGCTACATTTCCCCGTACTTTGTGACAGATACAAAGGCGCGGACACGGCCTGCCAACAAGCAGTGCTAGTAAATCCTTCGGATGGACACCGCAGAGCAGGAGAAAGCAAGACATTTCCTCACAGATCCTGACATTTATGATGCTGGGGCACCTCACATTCAACCTGTCGATCCCTGATGCAGACCCTCTGAAATACCTGCAGTGCCCACCCCCCAGAAAATCGCCGAGTATCTCAGGAGCTGTCCGACAGTCCTGCTCAATATCCCTTGAGCGCCCACCCCGCAACGAGTCTCGCCAAGTCTCCGGGGCGCCCCGAATCCCCATAAAACTCCCTGTAGTGTCCAATCCCACACTGTAGCGATGGAGGCCCTGGCAGTGGTTAAAAGCAGAATCCTGGGGCGAATTAGCTCCCACATCGGTGAGCTGTAGGGGATGATCGAAGTGTGTAAAAGTATTTTTTCCTTCGGAATGTCGGAGTCTGGAAGGCGCAAAAATGTGCCCTAGCAGACCCACTTGTTCTCATCTACGACAAGAAGATCTCGTCAGCCTCGGCCTTGTCGGCCTCAATTCCATGCCGGGATCATGCACGCAAACGCAATGCACACAATGCGCGTGTGGATCGGCTTGCGGTGCAAGGTTCAGAGCATCCTCCCCGTTTTGGAGCACACCATGAAGGCTCGAGGATCATCTTCGAACCTGGTCTTGCTGTCGTGATCCTTCTGGGCCGTGCTGGCATTTCGCGCATATATGTGTCGTCATAGGCAAGTGATCAAGCAGCTCGATTGCCCAAGTGCTGTGACATCAAGTGAGTGCCTCCCTCTCAAGCTGGTGCCTGTTGAGCTGCGGCCTCCCAGTTGAGAGCCAACCGGATTCAATCATCGCGCGTCCTATGTGGTCCTCGCTAGCCGGACAGGAGGGAAATTAGCATGAAGCGGGTGTGTGTGAAGAACGGCAGGCACAAAAACCTCTACTCATCATTGCGGAGGACGTTGAACAGGAGGCTGACACAGAGCTCATAGAAATTGTTAGTGAAGTGCAGACCATGATGACACCATGCTTTCACGATGACGGATGGCGGAGAGTTTTCCGAGACATGACGTACAACGGTGCTTCTGCGGTTTCAGTCGTTGGCAGGCCTTGGCAACCTTGGTGGTGAATAAGCTGCGTGGAGGATTGCAGGTATGCGCTGTCAAGGCAGGATGTGCCACTCTGCATAGCCAATGCTGGCAGTACTAAAATCATGCACCAGTGGTCAGTGACGCGGCGGTTTCAGTCTTAACCCATGTTGGCTTCAAATGGTATTCCTTGTGACGTGCCTTGTGGGCTTCATCGCCCTCAGGCACCCGGCTTCGGTGACCATCGGAAGGCCATGTTGCAGGCAAGTTGCACTTCGGCAAGTAGGTGGAAATGTGCTTTGCACGCTCGATTATGAAGCGAGTGTGTAGCGCAGGCTCGGTTTGAGAGTGCAGGTCTGCATGTTCTGAGGCTACTAGGGTCTGAAAGGCTGCGTCGAGAATTCAAATTCGTCAAAGTCTTCGTACGCAGGATTCAGGTTCGTTGTTTGAGGAGTTAAGAACATGCGTTGTGCAATGCAGCTGGATGTTCTCACCTGCGCGCGGCAGTATGACCCCAGACCCAAAGCAAAGACGAGCTTGCAATCTCTTGCAAGAGATGCCTCTCAGCGTGTTGAATCTGAACAGTCGTTCCATGCGAGGACCTGTCTGTGCTCACAGGGGCAGAGCTTATCAGTGAGGCCTTCGCCCAATTTGCTCAGCTCAGTCGTGACGACCATGAGAATCTTTTCGTGTTCCCTGCCAGGACACCGGCCGCAAGCTGGACGAGACCTTCGATGCGACTGTGCTCGGCACCGCCAAATCCATCACAGTCACGAAGGTCCTGGCTGTCCAAGACATTTCAAGGCTCGAGATGAAAGCTGTGCTGCTCATTCTGAGAACGTTTTCAGGATGACACCATCATTCTTGATGGTGCTGGCGAACAGGCCTTGAGCACCATTCTCTGAAGTGTAAGGACGCGAAAAGCAAAGCGGAATGTGAGCCAAGAAGCTCAGAATCATGTCGAGGGATGCGCTGAAGGCCGATATCCAGTCTCGCTGCGAGCAGATCCAGGCGGCCATCGAGGCAGGCACTTCAAGCCCATGATGACCAAGATTGGTGTCTTGTAGGTCCTGGGTCCGACGTTTTTGCCGGTCGCGTGCATGTGTCAGCGTCCGGTCTGAAAGATCATTCCTTCCTGGGCTGTGTTGGGTGGTATAAACCGTTGGTTCCCATGCTTCTTGTACGCTTCCGGAGAGCATGTTTCCCTTAACGACCAGCGCCAGACATCACAGGGCAGATGTGCTTCTCGGCGGCTTGAGATGCTTCTGCACCCGAAGCAGAAATGTATTCGTAGGCCCATCAGGCCCACGAGTGGGCTCGCAGCCCCAAGTTCTTGCCTTTTCGTGTGTATCCCACCACCTTCGACCTGGTTTGCGCATGTGCCGGGGCGCAAGGCATGTTCGGGGGATTGATGGCCGCCGGCCCAGTGCAGGCTCACTGCATTTGCGGCCGCCGCATCAGGGGCCAGAGGTATTGAGTAGGAGGGCGACCTCGAAGAAGCGATAGGAAGACAGATTGGAAGGCGGCGAAGCTACTTTGTGAAGCCGCATTGGGCGAAGACGCTTTGCGATGCCTCACTAGAGTCACTAGGGGGAGAATTTCAGTGCGAAATCGCATTGGGCAGGCGAGAGGCTTGCGATCAACACCACGCTACAGGTTTTCATTTCAGTGATGCCACTGTGCCGAATCATGCTACACGTCGCAGCGGCTGCCGTTCCCACGGCGACTGCGATGGAAATCTTACAACCCAAGAGCCAACAGTCATCTCTGCCGACCCTCTCCTGACAACTGGTTGTCGAAGCCGTTCAAACCGCCAAAGCGTGAAGGCCAAATCCCAAGCCATGAAGCCCCGACAAGTAAGCCAAAGCCGGCCTCAAGCTCCAAACTGGCTTGCGGCCAGCGGAGCATTATGCGGCATCAGCCAACATAGACCGACTACATGGAGTCGCGGCGTGGGGTCGCCAAACACCGCTGGCGTGCTCGATTGCATCTTTGGTTCAGTGGGAAAGACGTTTTGCTCTCGTCACTCATGCACTGACTACCGTGGGACGCGATGTTTGTTTCGTTGTATGGACGTGGTCCACGTGGTCCACATGTTGACTGCTGCGTCACGTTGTCAGGTTACTTCTTCAGAGTATGAGAAGGACAAGTGTTCAGCTCAGGGCATCGTGCACAGGTTGGAGAACAACTGAAGCGTGGGGGCATCCTTCTTAGGCTTAAGGAGCGCCTCGCCAAGTTGTCCGGTGGTGTGGCTGTCATCAAGGTGCCATACGAGCTAAAGACATATTCCACTGAGGGAGTTGGAAAGAGACTGGCAGGTAAAGTCGGTAAAGTAGCTTGAGTTTGCACTTCTGTACTCAGGTTGGCGGCGCATCTGAAGTGGAGGTGTCGGAAGTGAAGGCGCAGCAGAGACTTCTCCTCCGCGGAACGCATGCATTGTTGTCAAAGTGCAGGACAGATTGAACGACGCGCTGAATGCCACAAAAGCAGCCGTGGAGGAGGGCATCGTGCGGGGAGCTGAGGAAGCTGACGGCACGTGACGAAGTCTCGGAAGGAGACGTGAACCATGCGTGAGCTAGCGGCAGCTAGCGGCCGAGGCCGGGTGGAGGGACTGCCCTCCTGTATGCCTCGAAGAAGCTGGAGGAGCTTTTCGTAAGCTTGTTGTGCGCCCTCTGCGGCTGAGCTTTGAGCCCCAAATTTCCGACGCATCGCCTTGCTGTGTTTTTTGCAGAAGGTGTGTTTTTGCGAAATGCGTTGCTGCAGTCCCTGGAGCTCGGGGGCTTCGACCGCAACGTGGGCCGTGACATCGTGCGCCAGGCCTTGCAGGTCGCAGAGCCGCAAGGTATTGCAAGGTTTCAGGGAATTTCAGGGCGCTCAAGATTTTGCCACCTTTTTCCTGCTCCGATTTTCGTTCTGTTCCGAGGTTCCTCTCATGTCCATCGTGCAAAATGCAGGCAAGGAAGGCAAGGCCCCGTGTGTGCGCTCTTGCTATGGTTTGCGTGTGTATGTCTGTGTATATAAGTATATATGTAGATATAAAGACATGTGTGCATATAGTTGTGTTCGAGCCAGTTCTTTCAGTGGCCTTCTTGAGCTACATTCGACGTTTTTGTAAAGGCAGAGTCCCGTACATTTTCGCAGCTTGCATTTATGCTTTTATGATTCCTCGGAGGGCACACTGATTTGAGACCAGCTTGGAAGGGGATGGCAGAATATTTGCCATTGCTGGAGGGGGCCCTGGTGTGCTGGAAATGGTGGAGGTGGATGAGGCCGTGATGTGAGTAGCTCCGGGTGTGCACAGGTCGGGGTGGGCACTTAGTATCTGCAGAGGGATCTGTGGAGAAGCGTGTTCGCCGTTTTTGGCACTCGACTGGTGCACTGCCCTGAGCGGAGGTGACGGTGTTTGCTTGGCTTAGTACCCTGAAGGGTGACCTTTGGGGGAAGAGCTTGGCTGAGCGAAGTTATCGCGAGGATGGCAACCTGTCTGGCCCTTATGCCGGCCCGCCGGGCAGTACTCTGCTCGATGGGTGCAGGTGGCGGGTCTGCCTAGTGGTCGCTTTGTTTGGAGCAAACACGCCCTCACGCTCAACTGGGCCTTTTCGTTCGTCATCGCGTCGTGGTTGCGTGCTGTTGGCTGTTGCTGTTTGTCGTTGCGTTGTGTTGTTGTGGCTGACACTTTAAGCCTTCGCGCTGGAGGTGTCGCCAATTTGTTAGGCCAGGCATGCGTCTTCGGCCCGACGCATGCCTCGGTCGATGCTCACTCACTCACTCACTCACTCACGCTTTTATGATTCTTCGTGTCGTATGTTCGTGGTTAACAGCATTACTTGTTCAGATTGAGCAAATTTGTTCTTTGTTGCTTTCGTTCAGGGTGTGGGGGACCTGTCTTTACAGGGTTGAGCACGTCATCAACGACGCTAGGTGACTTCAAAAGCAAAAGATGCACTTGAGTGCTGTGCACACCGCTGGTGAGCTCATTGACGTCCGTGACAACCGGTGATGAAGTCGAGTGCCAACATGGTCTAGCACGGAAATGGATGCCCGAATCCTGAAGGCGGACTTGCTCTCCCCAAAAACCAGTCAAAATACTCAAACCAGGCTCATGTTCTCAGTTCTCTGTTCACAGTGGCAGAGCCGATGGGGCAGGCTCATGCGTACCTACCTGCCCCTTCTCCTACTGCTCGTTCTGGTACATGGCCTTGTTATGTTCTACGTATCTCGTCTGCTTGCTGTGCTCTCATGATTATGCACCAGGCCAAAGTCTGCCACCGTCATGGTCTCGTCTAGTTTGAGGCTATCGCTTCACAGGTGCATTCTCTTGAAATTGTTCCTCCCATCGCCCTAGCTTATAGCACATTCAGACTTGCGAGAATCCTTACCTGTGTTTTTTTTTTGGCATGTCTTCCGGTGAAACGCGTGATCCTTTTTGCAGCGTGTTATGCTGTAGCGATTTCCCATGGCTTACCTCTGGCCCGTGGAGGAGCCGTGGTGGTGGAGTACTTGCTAAAGCAGAGCGATGAAAAGCCTGGGCCTCAGCCAGAAGGTTTGTCGTTGCCTGGTGGAGGCTTTGCTAAACTAACATAACGCTGTGCAGCTTCGTCAGCTCTTGGTTTTCAGGCTTGGGTACAATGCGCAGACCGGACAGTGCGCAGCCCCGCCTTCACCAGCGCTGAAAGCCGAAAAAGCTTCAGCAGAGAAGTGACTCTAATTCGCAAGATCATGAGGTACGTCGACATGATTGCCAACGGCATCATAGCACGTGGCTCAGTCATGCTTTCTGCCTCTCCCGCGTGCATCGGCACATGTATTGCCACTGGTGCAAGTACATTAACTGATGCTCTCGTCATGTCTCGACTCAGCTGCTGACCACGTAGAGCTTGGCTCTGTTGGCCCTTCAAGAAATTCGGCACTGGAGCCGAGTGTGAGTAAAAGTAAACGTCACAATGCCTCCCTCAAACCGGGTTGCGCTTGAGAGCCACGGGCCCCGGAACAGCCCCAGGGCCTCCCCACGACGTCCAACTCAGGACCCAACGAAGGTGGTGAGATGCGCTCTTGCTGACGCTGCATCGGTGCCAAGCCTAGAGTCTGCTCTCTCTCCGAGACATCACCGGCGCTTTCAAAGTCTTCGAAGTAACTTTGTGTGGGGCAGGTGGCCTCGCTGATGACAACTACAGAGTGCCTCGTGACAGAGATCCCCGAAGAGAAGCCAGCAGGTGAGAAGCCCATGCGCATTTCTGCCAAGCTGCTGTCTTTCTGTGAACACGGCAGGTGGTGGTGGCCCAGGCGGCATGGGTGGAATGGGTGGAATGGGTGGCATGGGCATGGATGATGGCTGGGACTGAGCATGACTTGCACAGCGGTCCAGAGAAGCGGTCCAGAGAGACCTCAACAAAATACAACAAAATATGTCATCGAAGATGATGGGATGTCCTCATCCTCAATGGCCGGACGTCCGGTCGTCCAGCCCAAAGACTTCTTACCTGATGCGGTTCACAGCTGCGTGAGCATGTTCAGACAGCGCAGGAATGTCCAGACTGCAACATGTTCAGATGAAGATCTCTTGCGCCTGCTTGAAACAAGCTCAATCTTAAGATTTCAGGCTTGACTTGTAGCTCCCCGGAGGTGGCTAGAGCGGCTAGATGTGTGAGCCTCTGCTCAGCTGCTGGGAGGTGCGAATTCCTGTCAGGATTTTGAGGAGAGTTGATTTTTGCCGTCGTATTTCCATGCAGAGCTGCAATGGTTGCAGTCGCTGTGTACGGGGTCTGCTGCCCTGAAATGAAATCTCAGGTGCGGCAAGGCCGCGCATATTTAGCGTTGTTCTTTGGAAAGCCTTTTGCCTTCATGATCAGCTAGGCGGTTTACGCAGCGATGCATCTTTCCAAAAGACAGCAAGGCGTTGATGCCTCGAAAGACCGCAGATTGCGCGGGGAGATTGTCTCGGCCTGCACTGATCTGGAAGTGCTGAGGCTGAGTGCAGGTCGAGCAACCAAGCTCCCAGAGACATTTTTGCAAGGGCAAAAAGGAGTGCCATCATGCCTTGTCGGGAAGTTTGCGTTTGTTCGTCCATTGTTGAGCAAACTTGGGTTGCTGGCGGACACGGCGCAATATTGTGTGGCTGCACGGGTACTATGCTGTATCTGAGCAGTGGAACAGGCAATCAATCAATCAATCAATCAATCAATCAATCAATCAATCAATCAATCAATGTAATGGCCCCGGAGGGGGGAGGGCAGGGATAAGTGGCTGAGTAGCGGCGTCATGTGCGCAAGAAGCCAGTTTGACTTTTTCGGTCGAGGGCAGGGGAAACTGGCTGAGGAGGGGCGTCGCGTGCCTCGGAAGCCACTTTGACTGTTTCGGGGCAGAATGGGGCAAAGCAGGGAAAAATGGATGGCGGTCGTAAGGAGACGACACGAGCAGACCGAGCGCACTGCCGGGCAACGGCATCGGATGTTTTGCTTCTTCTGTGAGAAAGAGCAGAGATGCTTGTGTTTCGGTGTTCCAGGCCGACCGCAAGCAGTCCCCGTAGACAGCACTGACCTTCGTCTCGGGCAAGAAAACGGTCCGACCATGCGGAATGGGTGTATCGAGCAAGCTAGAATGAAGCGAGCGGTATCGAGATGGAGTTGGAAGCGCGGCTTGTGTCAGCAGCTTTTCGGTTCCAGGACTACAACACCTTGAGCCATGAGCATCCCAGTCGCGTTTCCAAAAACAGGCCCATATGAACAAACACCTCCTTCCTCCCTACATCCGCAGACTGACCCGCTACTTGTGGAGCTATGTCGCAAGCTCCGCAGAAGGCCCACAGCACGTTGAACCGAGTTGCACGCTGGTATGCATGGACTCGAAGTTGCTCCATGAGAAGGTAGAGTTCAAGACATGGTGCATCCGTTCATTACAGTTTGTTGGTGATTCTCAGGCGCTTCGGCTTCAGACCGGTGTGCGGTCCTGATATGCAATGCAGGTTCAATTGTGTGACAGACCGGTCATCTGAATTTGATGGTCCGTGCGTTGTTAGGATCAGTGGTTGCTCCGGCTAAGGCCCTACCGAGACAGCAAAGGCCTGGCTGCTGTACCTTCGGACGGAAGTGAGTTGGCGGGGATGCAGTGGAGATGTACGAATGCAAGAGCCACGGTTGCAGTCAGGCCAATGACAGATCCACATCAACCGATGGGCCTTTCCATGTGCCTCTCACTTCTTCATGGAACCACGTGAGATCGAAGCACTTGTGGCATGGAAGTGCGCGATTGAGTCGCCAGGATGTGGAAGTTGCAGGCTCAAGTACAGCATTCAGTACAACATGTTATCGGCACCCCATACCCCGAAACGTCAAACCATGTCAAACCTCAACCCCCCCACCCCATGTCTGCATTGTGAAGTCTCCTGCAGCTAAAGAGTGAGAGTTGCAGAAGAGGAACATCGAGGAACAGCTAACGGTGCAGTGTCGGCTCAAAGTAGCCGCGCTCCTTTTCCTTGCAATCTGTGCCGAATGCTCGGAAGAGCTCTGCGATTGTTTTGCTTTACCCAGTATTGTCCGATGCTTGCATACTGGCGGTGGCAAGGGCTATGAAGGGTCGCCCGGTTGTGCCGGCTTCCGGCCACAAGAAGTCGCAGAGACCTCCCCCCCCTACCTCGACGCCTCAGCATGTCATACGAAAAGTGCGGAAAGAGGAGGGTTTGTCGCCATGTGCCATATTCGACATGGTTCGCTTTTGACTCCTCTTGACTCTTGCTTTGACTCAGGCCGGTTCATGGGCCTGGCAATTTGGGCACTTTGCTGCCTGCATGGTCTCAGCTATGCAGAGGACGCCGCGTGCCAAGAGTGCTGGGAGTATATCTGAGCATGTGTGAACGTGTCGCTGCCTCCAAAAGCCGAAGTATGAGAGACGAGGGAGAGATGGACAGCAACCTGAGAGCAATCTGAGAGCAACCCTGGAGCATCCTTGAGGTGTTGGCTTCAGAACACTTACGAATAGGTCCCGGTACGAAGAGTTCACTGCGAAAAGATGGAGGCGCCTCGGCCTGCGCAGCGAAGCTCCTGACTGCTTTTTTTTTTGTTTGGTGTTGCGGGGTTCAAAAATTAGGTCTTCAACAGCCATTCTACCGGTCTGCTCGTGGCTGGACGAAGCTTACGTACGACGACGACCCCATGGATCTGGCATTCAAGGCAGGAGATGCAGATTTGCTGGTTGCGAAGGGTTTAGGGTGCTCCCATGCGGGGTGCTCGAAGGGGTGCCCTCATGACCAAGTTTCTTGCAAACCGACCAGCCTTGCTGGACACTTTTGGCTGTGGTTGTGCGCTGCGTGTGGATGTGCAGATCGGTACAGTCCTGTGATGTCGCTTTGATGGTCTTGTGGTCTTTCCTTCCCATACTTGCTTGTCGAGGTCCCAAAAAGACATTCCATTCTGGGTTCTCTGTTCGTTCTTGGCAGATGATGAGTATCCGGAGCGAGCATTTTCCAGCATCCCACTCACTACGCATTGTAGCAAGCAGAATTTTTTCTGCGCATGGGCTGGCAACTCAACTGCTGTCCTGCATGTCAGCTGGAAGCAGTTGCAATCTCAGCTGTCCATTTCGCCTCCTTGGCTTTCTTGGAATCGCGCTGGCCTGTGTCGGGCCTGGACCTAGTTTTCCTCGACAGCAGCTGGAACGACATGACAGAAGAGGGGGTGGAACACCAGAAGATGGCCGCGTGCGGCGGTGTTCAGCGATCCCAATGCGCAGGGAAACATTTGGCAAACAGCTCTGCCGGGGCATGCGATGGCCTCCGGCGTTGGGGCATACTGTGGTCATGCGGGTGGTGAAGGGATGGTGGAAGACTGCCAAAAGTTCAAGAGGGTGAGGGGTTAGTTTGCGCGCCGAATGGCAAGAGCCTGTGCACCAATCGCCTGAAAGAGTCATCATGTTACCCAACTAAACGACTAAACAAGGTTAGGCCAAACCCCGACCTTTGGGCAGATGTCACGACCAGGTTGATGGTCAGCTTGCTCGAATAGGCACGGCCATGCGGAGTTCAAGTCGTGCCCATTTGTCGTGATTCCGACTGCTGAGGTCGCACGTCGAACAACTTCCACAATGCCACTTACGCGGAGGTGTCATCTGTCCTCATGGTTGATGACGTTGCTCGTGTGGCTTGACTGGTTGTGACTGCCTGGCAAAGTCATGAGGCAGTCTAATGCGTACCTAACCTCATTGGTGCAACTTTGTGTGCCATGAGAGAGCGTGCAGTGCAGCCCAGAGATCGGATGTTGTGGGCAATTATTCGTTTAGGCAGGCCTCAGAAGTTACAAGAGCATGCTCAGGCATCACTGAAGCGTTGCTTTGCTGACATAGCCAAATTCCATGTTTGGACATTTCTCCGCATAGCTACCCACTTTGTGGGTATCAGACAGCCGAGGAATCTTTAGCTTTCCGGCCGAGACGGTCTTCAGATCCGAATTCCGCATCAAAGCTTTGGGTTCCCTGTCGAGTGTTCAGGCGGGTTCTCGCTGACACGAGATGCGCTGTGTGGCTTCAAACTCTTCGCCTTTGGCTGTGTGCAGCAACGGAAATCCGGAAATCCACATCTTTACTGCAGTTTCAGTCTCGCGCAGCATGTCAGATTTGGATGGGCACATCAGATGATTGGATCGGCACGACCGACACGCCGACAAAGGAGCAAGGCCGTGAATGCGTTGCCGTGCATGCCGTGCAATGCTTGAAAGTTTGAGAACATGTGTGTTTCCTGCTCAGGTGCATTCCGTATGGGCGCATTTGCCTCCGTACCGCATGGGAATGTTCTGCACGTCTTCTCGGGCGTGGCACTTAGCTGGTTGCCATGGTTTCACGAGAGCTGGGGTTGGACAACCTGAGCGTGCGTTTTGTCACGGTTCGGGACTGGTTGTTTCCAAGGCCACACCTGCGCAAACTCAAAGCTCAATTCGCATGTCCTACACGGAGGGAGCATATAGGCGTAAGAGGATCCGGAGTGCAGGAGTAGGAGGATGAGGCGGCGGCGTTGCCCCTCAGCGTTTGGGAGCATCGCTTTGGGTTATCGTCACGGGGCGTTCCATGCATCAAATGGTCCCAGGCACCAAAGCGTCGCCAACTGCTATCGGAACCTTTCAAAAATCAAGGTCGGAATGAAACCCAGGATTTTTTCGGGCAAGCCTGCTAGCAAAGCCTTCCCTATGGACGACAAGCTAAACGGATGGAAGAGAAGGGTGCGCATGCGTCAATGCCATAGCTTTAGCCATCCCAGCTTAATGACCCTTCGGGTGGCTGGGGCTGGGGTCCTGTAAATGCACAAGTTTGACGAACAGAAGCTGCAAGTCGAGGCCATGTCGGGCTCCCGTTTGAGAGCGTCAGGGGTCTGTATTGGTCTGGGTCAGGTGATAGCACCGGCCAGGGGCACCGAAGTACTGCCCGATTTTCTGCACCGCAGCAAAACGCACAAAGAAAGAAGGATGTTGCTCAGCAATGAAGCACAAACAGTCAATTGTTCGACTGAGGTGATGAAGATGTCTTCTTCTTCTCAACTCACCCTGAAAGTCATGCCCTCATCCTCTCCCACTACGGCCATTGGAATGACTTGGTTGCCCAAGCCTCAGTCGTTTATTGGTCTAAGTTGGTCCCAGGCTAGTTTCAACCTGGAGTTGCATTGTATATGCCTTGGGGTGCGCTGCGTTGAGCAGAAGCTTGCAGATTGAAAAGATCTGCAGTCACTGGAGAGCTACCAAAAAGCTTGCTTGCGCAGGGAGTGACGGCGTCAGATTTGCACTCTTCCCAATCTGATGGGGCATATGGTGTTTATGCTGGAGCCTTAGTGAGGGTGAGAGAAGCACGTGGAATGGGATGTGATTCCACGTCCACATCCTCAGGTGCCCGTGGGATCTTTTGGCGCGGGCGAGAGCAAGTCAGTGAGTATTTTCTTTGCGGTCGCTTGGAAATCGACTCGTATCATGCTCTGTCTAGCAGTCCCACTCTGTCTCCGCATGTGGGGAGGTTTGCAAGGCTTTATTCGCCTCTGAGGCTGCCGATGGTGCCCACTTGGCAGAGCTCCTCCACCAAGCGGAGGCCGCACACAGGGCAGGCCTGGAACAGTGCTGAGGAGACATGCCCAGCATGTCTCCAAATTCCGACGGTCCCCGCCTGCAGACGTTGCAAGCACCACGTCTTTACACACCACGGCCGCGCCCATTACGACCACCACGACCACCACGACCCTCCAGGCGCTGCTTGTCCTGGGGTTGCAGACCGCAATGCGCACCAGCATGACAGACTTGTCCAGGTACTGCAGACGCAGGCCCTGAAACTGGGGGTCCTCCCGAGTGGAGGCGAGACCAAGCGCTTGGACCATGCTTGCCCGAAGAAAGCCTGAACAACAAATACTTTGCCCCAGGCCTCGGGCAGCCGTTCTACAAGTCCAGCAGACGTGGGTGGACGAAGCTGACATACAACAAGCAGAACCTGGACTGCAGCGTCAAGGTGTGATTGCGGAGTGTGGAAAGGCTGCCATCTGCTGTGGGTGAGAGTCATCCGCAGGTGGATGGACACTTGACGGACATCGGTCGTACAGGCCTCAGAAAGGATCAGCAAAGAGCCCTTGACAGGTGTATCAGTTTGGGGAGCCGGAGTGTTTCCAGGCGCAAGTTGCGGCTAGTTAGCCTTCTGAGGCGACGTAACGCTCGACGTCAAGAACTCGACCTACGCCAGAGCCAGCGGTGCCTTAACGGTGTCTGGGATGCCCAAGGTGCCTTGACATCTCGGCTTGTGAATGTGAGCAGTGTGTGACAATGAGAGCAAGCAGCCGCGTGTGCAGCTGCATGTCAAGCCCTGCCAGGTGCAACTCACCAGAAGCTTGGACTAGCTTGGACTCGATGAGATGCGCCGTGATTGGGCTGTGCATGAGTTGCCCGAAGCAATCAAACTGGTCCGTGTCATTCCGTATCGGTTTCGAGGGGGGTTTGTGCGCCCAGGAACTTACAGCTTCCTTGGTGATGGCATGGTCTTCAAGGCCAACTTCAAGCTCCGGGCCTTGCAGCCGGTATCCAGTGCGCAGGCCTGGGTGGGGGGCGCCTCGGGTGGCGCGGGCGGCGCGGGCGGTTCGTGTTTGTCCCAGGGGCAGAAGCAAGATCAATCGAGCTTGCAGCCGGCAGGTGTGGTTGGGGACTTCCGATGACTGGATTGGGACATCCGATCGACCTACGAAGGTCCAAGGTAGGGCTCGGGCTGATGCGGGGGCTTCACATTCCCGCGCAGATCAACTGATCAGCGGCCTTTTCTTGTGTATTCATGCAGTTAGCAGGTGTCTTTCAAGGAGGCGACTTCGTTCCAGTTCCCCACGGCCGCATCTTGCGAGTGCAATCAGGCGCCGGACATAATGGGGGCTGGAGGATTATCAGTTGTGTCCCCCTGTCATGCGGCTGTGAAAAGCAAACGAGATGTGTGTGCCACGAGGTGAGGAGGACGTCTTCGTGTACTCGACTCACCCCGACAGCCACACTATCATAGAGTCCCACTATGGCCAGTGGGACGACGTGATAGCGGAAGCCTCAGCAACGAGCAGCAAGGAGACCTCCTAGCTCCCTTGCTTTCAAGGGCGCGACAGAATCGGAGCTCCATAGTTCAACTTCCGATGGAGCCTATGGCATCTACGTCCGGATCCCAGTGCCCGTGTCCTTGCATGTCCTTGGTCTTCGCCGTGCTGTGCGATGCTGCCCGGTGCTCCAGGTGCCATTTGGCGCACTCGCCGCTGGGGAGAGCAAGTCGGCCAGCATCTACTATGCTGCCCCTCGCGCTGCAGCCAGACGAGCGACGCAAACCTTACAATGTCACCGTGCAGCCATGTGCAGCCACGAGGCAGCCGATGCTGACAACTTGGCAGAGCTCCTCCACCAAGCGGAGGCCGCACACAACGCAGGCCTGGAAAGTGCTGAGGGGTTTTAGCCATCATGCCTCAACGTTCCGGCCGTCCCCGCCTGCAGACGTGGTAAGCACCACGTCTTTACACACCACGGCCGCGCCCATTACGACCGCCACGACCACCACGACCCTCCAGGCGCTGCTTGTCCTGGGGTTGCAGACCGCAATGCGCACCAGCATGACAGACTTGTCCAGGTGCTGCAGACGCAGGCCCTGAAACTGGGGGTCCTCCCGAGTGGAGGCGAGACCAAGCGCTTGGACCATGCTTGCCCGAAGAAAGCCTGAACAACAAATACTTTGATCCAGGCCTCGGGCAGCCGTTCTACAAGTCCAGCAGACGTGGGTGGACGAAGCTGACATACAACAAGCAGAACCTGGACTGCAGCGTCAAGGTGTGATTGCGGAGTGTGGAAAGGCTGCCATCTGCTGTGGGTGAGAGTCATCCGCAGGTGGATGGACACTTGACGGACATCGGTCGTACAGGCCTCAGAAAGGATCAGCAAAGAGCCCTTGACAGGTGTATCAGTTTGGGGAGCCGGAGTGTTTCCAGGCGCAAGTTGCGGCTAGTTAGCCTTCTGAGGCGACGTAACGCTCGACGTCAAGAACTCGACCTACGCCAGAGCCAGCGGTGCCTTAACGGTGTCTGGGATGCCCAAGGTGCCTTGACATCTCGGCTTGTGAATGTGAGCAGTGTGTGACAATGAGAGCAAGCAGCCGCGTGTGCAGCTGCATGTCAAGCCCTGCCAGGTGCAACTCACCAGAAGCTTGGACTAGCTTGGACTCGATGAGATGCGCCGTGATTGGGCTGTGCATGAGTTGCCCGAAGCAATCAAACTGGTCCGTGTCATTCCGTATCGGTTTCGAGGGGGGTTTGTGCGCCCAGGAACTTACAGCTTCCTTGGTGATGGCATGGTCTTCAAGGCCAACTTCAAGCTCCGGGCCTTGCAGCCGGTATCCAGTGCGCAGGCCTGGGTGGGGGGCGCCTCGGGTGGCGCGGGCGGCGCGGGCGGTTCGTGTTTGTCCCAGGGGCAGAAGCAAGATCAATCGAGCTTGCAGCCGGCAGGTGTGGTTGGGGACTTCCGATGACTGGATTGGGACATCCGATCGACCTACGAAGGTCCAAGGTAGGGCTCGGGCTGATGCGGGGGCTTCACATTCCCGCGCAGATCAACTGATCAGCGGCCTTTTCTTGTGTATTCATGCAGTTAGCAGGTGTCTTTCAAGGAGGCGACTTCGTTCCAGTTCCCCACGGCCGCATCTTGCGAGTGCAATCAGGCGCCGGACATAATGGGGGCTGGAGGATTATCAGTTGTGTCCCCCTGTCATGCGGCTGTGAAAAGCAAACGAGATGTGTGTGCCACGAGGTGAGGAGGACGTCTTCGTGTACTCGACTCACCCCGACAGCCACACTATCATAGAGTCCCACTATGGCCAGTGGGACGACGTGATAGCGGAAGCCTCAGCAACGAGCAGCAAGGAGACCTCCTAGCTCCCTTGCTTTCAAGGGCGCGACAGAATCGGAGCTCCATAGTTCAACTTCCGATGGAGCCTATGGCATCTACGTCCGGATCCCAGTGCCCGTGTCTTTGCATGTCCTTGGTCTTCGCCGTGCTGTGCGATGCTGCCCGGTGCTCCAGGTGCCATTTGGCGCACTCGCCGCTGGGGAGAGCAAGTCGGCCAGCATCTACTATGCTGCCCCTCGCGCTGCAGCCAGACGAGCGACGCAAACCTTACAATGTCACCGTGCAGCCATGTGCAGCCACGAGGCAGCCGATGCTGACAACTTGGCAGAGCTCCTCCACCAAGCGGAGGCCGCACACAACGCAGGCCTGGAAAGTGCTGAGGGGTTTTAGCCATCATGCCTCCACGTTCCGGCCGTCCCGCCTGCAGACGTTGTAAGCACCACGTCTTTACCCACCACGGCCGCGCCCATTACGACCACCACAACCACCACGACCCTCCAGGCGCTGCTTGTCCTGGGGTTGCAGACCGCAATGCGCACCAGCATGACAGACTTGTCCAGGTGCTGCAGACGCAGGCCCTGAAACTGGGGGTCCTCCCGAGTGGAGGCGAGACCAAGCGCTTGGACCATGCTTGCCCGAAGAAAGCCTGAACAACAAATACTTTGCCCCAGGCCTCGGGCAGCCGTTCTACAAGTCCAGCAGACGTGGGTGGACGAAGCTGACATACAACAAGCAGAACCTGGACTGCAGCGTCAAGGTGTGATTGCGGAGTGTGGAAAGGCTGCCATCTGCTGTGGGTGAGAGTCATCCGCAGGTGGATGGACACTTGACGGACATCGGTCGTACAGGCCTCAGAAAGGATCAGCAAAGAGCCCTTGACAGGTGTATCAGTTTGGGGAGCCGGAGTGTTTCCAGGCGCAAGTTGCGGCTAGTTAGCCTTCTGAGGCGACGTAACGCTCGACGTCAAGAACTCGACCTACGCCAGAGCCAGCGGTGCCTTAACGGTGTCTGGGATGCCCAAGGTGCCTTGACATCTCGGCTTGTGAATGTGAGCAGTGTGTGACAATGAGAGCAAGCAGCTGTGAGTGTGCAGCTGCATGTCAAGCCCTGCCAGGTGCAACTCACTAGAAGCTTGGACTAGCTTGGACTCGATGAGATGTGCCGTGATTGGGCTGTGCATGAGTTGCCCGAAGCAATCAAACTGGTCCGTGTCATTCCGTATCGGTTTCGAGGGGGGTTTGTGCGCCCAGGAACTTACAGCTTCCTTGGTGATGGCATGGTCTTCAAGGCCAACTTCAAGCTCCGGGCCTTGCAGCCGGTATCCAGTGCGCAGGCCTGGGTGGGGGGCGCCTCGGGTGGCGCGGGCGGCGCGGGCGGTTCGTGTTTGTCCCAGGGGCAGAAGCAAGATCAATCGAGCTTGCAGCCGGCAGGTGTGGTTGGGGACTTCCGATGACTGGATTGGGACATCCGATCGACCTACGAAGGTCCAAGGTAGGGCTCGGGCTGATGCGGGGGCTTCACATTCCCGCGCAGATCAACTGATCAGCGGCCTTTTCTTGTGTATTCATGCAGTTAGCAGGTGTCTTTCAAGGAGGCGACTTCGTTCCAGTTCCCCACGGCCGCATCTTGCGAGTGCAATCAGGCGCCGGACATAATGGGGGCTGGAGGATTATCAGTTGTGTCCCCCTGTCATGCGGCTGTGAAAAGCAAACGAGATGTGTGTGCCACGAGGTGAGGAGGACGTCTTCGTGTACTCGACTCACCCCGACAGCCACACTATCATAGAGTCCCACTATGGCCAGTGGGACGACGTGATAGCGGAAGCCTCAGCAACGAGCAGCAAGGAGACCTCCTAGCTCCCTTGCTTTCAAGGGCGCGACAGAATCGGAGCTCCATAGTTCAACTTCCGATGGAGCCTATGGCATCTACGTCCGGATCCCAGTGCCCGTGTCTTTGCATGTCCTTGGTCTTCGCCGTGCTGTGCGATGCTGCCCGGTGCTCCAGGTGCCATTTGGCGCACTCGCCGCTGGGGAGAGCAAGTCGGCCAGCATCTACTATGCCGCCCCTCGCGCTGCAGCCAGACGAGCGACGCAAACCTTACAATGTCACCGTGCAGCCATGTGCAGCCACGAGGCAGCCGATGCTGACAACTTGGCAGAGCTCCTCCACCAAGCGGAGGCCGCACACAACGCAGGCCTGGAAAGGGCTGAGGGGTTTTAGCCATCATGCCTCCACGTTCCGGCCGTCCCTGCCTGCAGACGTTGTAAGCACCACGTCTTTACCCACCACGGCCGCGCCCATTACAACCACCACAACCACCACGACCCTCCAGGCGCTGCTTGTCCTGGGGTTGCAGACCGCAATGCGCACCAGCATGACAGACTTGTCCAGGTGCTGCAGACGCAGGCCCTTAAACTGGGGTTCCTCCCGAGCGGAGGCGAGACCAAGCGCTTGGACCATGCTTGCCCGAAGAAAGCCTGAACAACAAATACTTTGCTCCAGGCCTCGGGCAGCCGTTCTACAAGTCCAGCAGACGTGGGTGGACGAAGCTGACATACAACAAGCAGAACCTGGACTGCAGCGTCAAGGTGTGATTGCGGAGTGTGGAAAGGCTGCCATCTGCTGTGGGTGAGAGTCATCCGCAGGTGGATGGACACTTGACGGACATCGGTCGTACAGGCCTCAGAAAGGATCAGCAAAGAGCCCTCGACAGGTGCATCAGTTTGGGGAGCCGGAGTGTTTCCAGGCGCAAGTTGCGGCTAGTTAGCCTTCTGAGGCGATGTAGCGCTCGACTACAAGAACTCGACCTACGCCAGAGCCAGCGGTGCCTTAACCGTGTCTGGGATGCCCAAGGTGCCTTGACATCTTGGCATGTCGCATGTGAGCAGTATGTCACAATGAGAGCAAGCAGCCGTGAGTGTGCAGCTGTGCATGTCGAGCCGTGCCAGGTGCAACTCACTAGAAGCTTGGACTAGCTTGGACTCGATGAGATGTGCCGTGATTGGGCTGTGCATGAGTTGCCCGAAGCAATCAAACTGGTCCGTGTCATTCCGTATCGGTTTCGAGGGGGGTTTGTGCGCCCAGGAACTTACAGCTTCCTTGGTGATGGCATGGTCTTCAAGGCCAACTTCAAGCTCCGGGCCTTGCAGCCAGTATCCAGCGCGCAGGCCTGGGTGGGCACGGCACGGGCGGCGCGTGTGGCGCGGGCTGCGCGGGTTTGTCCCACGCATCGCAGAAGAAGCAAGATCAATCGAGACTGCAGCCGGCAGGTGTGGTTGGGGACTTCCGATGACTGGATTGGGACATCGGATCGGCCCACGAAGGTCCAAGGTCGGGCTCGGGCCGATGCGGGGGGTTCACATCACCGCACAGATCAGCCGATCAGTGGCCTTTTCTTGTGTATTCATGCAGTTAGCAGGTGTCTTTCAAGGAGGCGACTTCGTTCCAGCTCCCCATGGCCGCATCTTGCGAGTGCAATCAGGTGCCGGACGCAAAGTGGGCTGGAGGATTATCAGTTGTGTCCCCCTCGCATGTGACTGTGAAAAGCAGCGAGACGCGTGTGACACGAGGTGAGGAGGACGTCTTCGTGTACTCGACTCACCCCGACAGCCACGCTATTATAGAGTCCCACTATGGCCAGTGGGACGACGTGATAGCGGAAGCCTCAGCAACGAGCAGCAAGGAGACCTCCTAGCTCCCTTGCTTTCAAGGGCGCGACAGAATCGGAGCTCCATAGTTCAACTTCCGATGGAGCCTATGGCATCTACGTCCGGATCCCAGTGCCCGTGTCTTTGCATGTCCTTGGTCTTCGCCGTGCTGTGCGATGCTGCCCGGTGCTCCAGGTGCCATTTGGCGCACTCGCCGCTGGGGAGAGCAAGTCGGCCAGCATCTACTATGCCGCCCCTCGCGCTGCAGCCAGACGAGCGACGCAAACCTTACAATGTCACCGTGCAGCCATGTGCAGCCACGAGGCAGCCGATGCTGACAACTTGGCAGAGCTCCTCCACCAAGCGGAGGCCGCACACAACGCAGGCCTGGAAAGGGCTGAGGGGTTTTAGCCATCATGCCTCCACGTTCCGGCCGTCCCTGCCTGCAGACGTTGTAAGCACCACGTCTTTACCCACCACGGCCGCGCCCATTACGACCACCACGACCACCACGATCCTCCAGGCGCTGCTTGTCCTGGGGTTGCAGACCGCAATGCGCACCAGCATGACAGACTTGTCCAGGTGCTGCAGACGCAGGCCCTTAAACTGGGGTTCCTCCCGAGCGGAGGCGAGACCAAGCGCTTGGACCATGCTTGCCCGAAGAAAGCCTGAACAACAAATACTTTGCTCCAGGCCTCGGGCAGCCGTTCTACAAGTCCAGCAGACGTGGGTGGACGAAGCTGACATACAACAAGCAGAACCTGGACTGCAGCGTCAAGGTGTGATTGCGGAGTGTGGAAAGGCTGCCATCTGCTGTGGGTGAGAGTCATCCGCAGGTGGATGGACACTTGACGGACATCGGTCGTACAGGCCTCAGAAAGGATCAGCAAAGAGCCCTCGACAGGTGCATCAGTTTGGGGAGCCGGAGTGTTTCCAGGCGCAAGTTGCGGCTAGTTAGCCTTCTGAGGCGATGTAGCGCTCGACTACAAGAACTCGACCTACGCCAGAGCCAGCGGTGCCTTAACCGTGTCTGGGATGCCCAAGGTGCCTTGACATCTTGGCATGTCGCATGTGAGCCGTATGTCACAATGAGAGCAAGCAGCCGTGAGTGTGCAGCTGCATGTCGAGCCGTGCCAGGTGCAACTCACTAGAAGCTTGGACTAGCTTGGACTCGATGAGATGTGCCGTGATTGGGCTGTGCATGAGTTGCCCGAAGCAATCAAACTGGTCCGTGTCATTCCGTATCGGTTTCGAGGGGGGTTTGTTCGCCCAGGAACTTACAGCTTCCTTGGTGATGGCATGGTCTTCAAGGCCAACTTCAAGCTCCGGGCCTTGCAGCCAGTATCCAGCGCGCAGGCCTGGGTGGGCATGGCACGGGCGGCGCGTGTGGCGCGGGCTGCGCGGGTTTGTCCCAGGGGCTGAAGCGCATCGCAGAAGAAGCAAGATCAATCGAGACTGCAGCCGGCAGGTGTGGTTGGGGACTTCCGATGACTGGATTGGGACATCGGATCGGCCCACGAAGGTCCAAGGTCGGGCTCGGGCCGATGCGGGGGGTTCACATCACCGCACAGATCAGCCGATCAGTGGCCTTTTCTTGTGTATTCATGCAGTCAGCAGGTGTCTTTCAAGGAGGCGACTTCGTTCCAGCTCCCCATGGCCGCATCTTGCGAGTGCAATCAGGTGCCGGACGCAAAGTGGGCTGGAGGATTATCAGTTGTGTCCCCCTCGCATGTGACTGTGAAAAGCAGCGAGATGCGTGTGACACGAGGTGAGGAGGACGTCTTCGTGTACTCGACTCACCCCGACAGCCACGCTATTATAGAGTCCCACTATGGCCAGTGGGACGACGTGATAGCGGAAGCCTCAGCAACGAGCAGCAAGGAGACCTCCTAGCTCCCTTGCTTTCAAGGGCGCGACAGAATCGGAGCTCCATAGTTCAACTTCCGATGGAGCCTATGGCATCTACGTCCGGATCCCAGTGCCCGTGTCTTTGCATGTCCTTGGTCTTCGCCGTGCTGTGCGATGCTGCCCGGTGCTCCAGGTGCCATTTGGCGCACTCGCCGCTGGGGAGAGCAAGTCGGCCAGCATCTACTATGCCGCCCCTCGCGCTGCAGCCAGATGGGCGGTGCACTTGCGGCTTGTGCTGTCAGATATTTGTTGTCGTGCTTCGACTACCAGAAGCGGGCTGCAGGCCGCCGATGCCGATCGATTGGGGGAGCTGCTCATGCATGCCAGCCAAGCTTCACAACAAGGCAGCGATGGCCGAAGTCACTCACTCGGCGTTGCAGCCCATGTGCACTGTGTGCGCATCCCGAGATGCCGACACCACGACCACACCAGAACCAGCCGAAGTGGAACACGCTCAGTGCTCAGTGCCGTATAGTGCGGTGTGCGCAGTCGGGGGTTGGTGCAAGCAAGCTGATGACAACGTACACGAGGGTTTCTGTCCTAGATCCTGAAATCCTCGACGATGCAGTTTGACCTTCTCACAGAAGGAGGCATGGACAGGGCTAGACGATCATTTTTTAAGAGCTCTGTGACCCGGTCGTGGAGAACTCGTCAGGTCTTGGCGATCCCCTTTACCATTCTGCACTCATGGACTGGACGAAGCTGACTAACGACCATCAGAACATGGAATGCACCGTAAAGGCTTGCCTTGCCTGATCTTGCCTGGATCTGTCACAATTGCGCTTTCCTACATGTAAAACGAATCGAGAATGTCGATCAGCTCTGCAAGGTGAATGGCAGACCGGTGGACTACAACAGCCGGGCTCTTGGAATCCCAGGACACTCGCGCCAAACGCACATGTTAGAGACATCCGCAATGCTTGTTCCTTGCATGTCGAAGTCGCCACAAGCTTGCTGAGTAGCTCCATAAATGCCGCTTCTCTTGGAAGTTGAATCAATGTCACAGGATGTAGGAATGCGCCAGTTTCTGCCGGTTTTCGTGTCGGTTGCCCTGCGGCCTGTTAGCGCATCCAAGGCTCTCACGGCCCCCCCCCAGAACTGTGAAGGCTAAAGTTGTCTGCTTTGCACCTGTCCTTTACACCAAGCTCAGGTGATCCACATGAAGTGTATTTCAGCAACTCGACCTATGCCACAGCCGTTTCGTCATTGTCGTTGGACGGAACTGATGTAGTACCTTGGCCGAGTAGACGACCTTCGAAGCCACTCCAGGAGAACTAGGAGCACTACTCGTACTTGTAGTACATTTGCAGTACATTCGGTGTTGTGCCTGAGGCAGTTCTGACACGTCGCCTGGCTTTAGAAGTGCAACATGCCATAGCGTACCCTGACGCTGATGACATCTGAGTAAGCATTGGCTAAGCATGTGTGTCTGGGCTCAGGGAGATACACGTTCCTGGAAGACGGCCTTGTCTTCCGTGCCCAGTTCACTATTGCCGCGCTGGCCGATATCCCAAACCTACAGGCAAGGGACGTGTCGAAATGATGGGATGATGGACTGCTTCAAGGGACCGAACGATTGTGAGCTGGCAGCGACTCAGGCAATTTGTTGAGCTACGAATTGAGCCACAAAGTTTGGATGCCGCAGGTGTGGATGGGAACGTCCAATGACTGGCTTGGGGACAATGACCGGCCCACGAAGGAACAAGGTGGCTCGTTTGCCCCTTTCGGCAAGTTCTCTGCACGATGCTTCGCAACCCCGGGGGCGGTTTCCGGTTTCCGCCTGCTCTCCTAGGTGCTTTTCACGGGGATGAGTTTATTCCGATGCCAACAGCACAAGTGTTGCGGCTTCGATCCAGTCCGGCCCTCGATCTTTGCAGAGAGATCCTGTCCAGGCCAGTGCCAAAAGGGATCAAAAGGGCCTAGAGCATTGCGCTCAGGAGGGGACACGATGTTCTTCTTCTCGAACCACCCTGACAGCCACGCTATCATTGTGGAGCACTCCGGGCGCTGGCAGGACGTAGACGTTTCTCCGTTTGCAGTGAGAGACTTTTTCACACATGTCACTCGCATGGTGTTGCGATCACAGCATGGAGCGGTGCCTCAACCACAAAAGGCGCTCACCTCTTCCGCAGCGAGAACATCGGTCGCCGATGGCGCATATGGCATCTATGTGAGCGTTGCTGCAGCCAGTTCTGTGGTTACGGGACTCACAGAGCCTGGATGTGGTTTGTGAGTGTGGGGGTCGTGTGCCAAAATGAGGGGTCTTTACGTTGCTTCTGAGGTGCCCTTTGGAAAGTTCTCCTTGGGTGAGACGAAGTCGGCGAGCTTCTTCTATGGGGCACCTCAGCTTAGTCACCACGTTTTGTCTGCCGCGGTTTAGAGCTTAGAGGACTCCGTGCCCTTTCGTGGCTGGCGGCGTGACAAAGCAAACTTTAGCGATGCTCCGCACGGATTGTTTCCAGTCAAGCGTAGCTTGTTGCAAGTGCTGAAAGCATCTGAGAGCAGTGTCAAAGAATAGCTGAGTAGCTTGTTTTCTTTCACGCTTCCGGCGGCTCCAGCCACGATGCATCCGCGAACACCTAGGCGGCAACGTGTCCTGCAGAAGTTACAGTAGTTGGTTTGCTCATAGCATGTTTGCTCAACGTGAAATGTACGGAAATACGGGAGAGATGCAGATTCCTTGTGTAATCGGAATGGAATTTCGTCGTTGTGTGGCTACTTCATCTGAGGCACTGATACAAACGAAGAACGGAAAGGAGTGCGGAGTAGAATAGCCGTCATGACGAAGTCAGTTTGGTCGAGGGTTGGACGTCATCATGCGTCATCATGGGTTTGGCATGGATGCAGACGTGAACGGACGAGGTCGCCCCCCTCCCCAAACTTCTCCGCTCCCAGCCCCACGCCCCACCCTCCCCTCCCAGCAACAGAAGTGATCGCATACGGATATCCTGCTCCAAACGAGCCAGACAGGGCCTAGTTTTGGTTTGGAGCCGACACACCGGCCTTTAGCCCAGCACCGGCTGAGTTGCCTGAGGCGACAGACGCGGATCGCGTAGTGGACCTCGTGCCAGCGTCAGCCAGGGTTTTCCGCAATTATCCGATGCCGCCGACGAGGTCCAATCTCTTGGCATCACGGCTGGCACATCTCGGCATGTCTTTGCGCATACATGTTGTGTTTGCTCACAACGGCGTACTGACCGGTAGCACACTAACCTTTGCGTCGCATATGCATATGTCGCCGTGGCACGCGTGGAGAGACATGTGGGCAGCAAATTCCTCTGAAGTGGCCGACAAGCTGCTTAAGCTGCACGCGGCTGAGGTACAGGATTACGAGCAATGTCAAGATGGCTCGGCAAATTCATCTGTGGAGCCTGAGTTCAAGAAGTATCCTTTGTATATGGAATGAAAGGGCTTGTCCTGGGGTCACAGAGGGTTGCGGCCGACTGAGCACTCAGCCATCAATGGGGCTGATGTCGCAATGGGTTGCTTTGTGAGGACTGCGCAAGAGCCGATTTCTGCTGGAATCACATGGCAGTCGTCCATAGCGACTGTCGAGTTCCTTGCCTGAGACAATGCCGGAAAGAGAGTTGCAACGCCGGAATGAGGGGTAGTCGGCAGTCTAGCATATGAGCCAGCTCAGGTCCTTTTCGTTTCAACAATGAGCATCGATGAGCTGAAGAAATACACATGCGGCAAATCTACGTGTGTGGCTGCAGCCAGGCAGACCGGTAGAGCGTCAAGAGAGATGCTTCGTGAGAGATTCTGGAAGTGAGGACCGCCCAGATCATGTGTGGCCGAACCTATGCCCTGGACACCAGCGGCTCGTTTCTTCAAAGATTTTGCTTCTCGCGCCCTTCAAGAATCTTCAAGAGCCCTCAAAAGGCGACGAGTCGACTGTCTGAGGTTGGTTGGCACCTGTCTTCTTCTACTACGATCGAAGCCTGGACGCAACACGGATACGGGTGAACTGTTGTGCTCAGCAAGCAAGATCCAGTAGCCACGCAATCAGTCTGTAGGTCTAAAGAGGAAGAGCTGAAACGCTTAGGATACTGTAGCGACGAATATCACGTGACGGACCTCGTGAATGACCACAGCAGTTGCGAGTTGTCGCTTCTGGACCCGGCGGAAGGGATCTCTTAGTAAAGGGTTCTAGTACATGCAAGTACCAGTGTGTATGCCGGGTTGCATGTTGCGACTCTTCCGCTTCCGGAGGACAGGCTGGATGGCTTTTGCGAACGAGCGCCTTACTCGGTTCCTGTCGCATGCAAGAACGATTTCGGCCAGCAAGTCGCCAAACCATGAAATAAGGTGACGCGCTGTTACACGGAAGCGGGCGCTTTCGCTCCCTAGCTTGATTTGGGAAGCTCCTGCATGCTCACGAAAGCAAAGCCAGAGCTCAAGGTGCGAAACTGCCGATTGGACCTTGCAACGATGCAGGAGGTTCACGATGTTGCTCGAAGCTTACATGCACCCTGCATGACCTGCCAGCTTGAACCTGCTTTTTCAGGATCAGGCAGACATTCTGTTAAACCGTTAAGCCTGTGTGGTGTTCGGACATGGGGATGCTGAATACTCGACCAGAGACCAGTGCCCGTTCCTTGTCCACGATTGCGCATCTGCCTTGGCTGCTAGGGCTAGGGTGATTGGTGAAAGTCTGCTGCTGGAAGGTTTGGGCAGTAAACGCTGGAAGAGCCCCTAGAACCTGAAAAGCCGTGAAAGCCCAGGTTAAAAGTCCAAACTCTCAAACCAGAACAGGCCAAAGCCAATCGAAGCCCTGGAAAACTTCGCTCAAGGGAGTGGAAGGGCCCTTCGACGGATCTCGTCAAGGCGTGTGCGCCAGGGGCATCCAAACTGGGGGCAAATTCTTTGGAATGCATATTATTTAGAGTTCACCGCATTACTACAGACCAGAACATGAGCAATATTGCAAACCAGAACAGCCAAATTCAACCAGATCATCTACTGTACTGTCTGCGGCTCAGGTGGAGAGCAAGGGGTGCGCAGATGCTGCGGACCACGCCCTGGGCCCGGAGGGACATTCCCCAATGCCAACCATATGCTCCCTGAAGCATCAGGGAGCACACTGTGTCCTCAAGCGATCATGATATGTTGGGTGTGTGTGCTCGCTTTCACGCGCTGTCAACCCGGCCTCCAAGCTGAGGTGCTCGCTGAGTGTGGAGATTACGACAGTATCCGAAGCAGCACTGGTGCAATTCGACAGTACCGGAGCCTCAGCAAAGACTAGGTGGCAGATTCCTGCAGGATGGAAAGGATCATTTTAAGTCATTTCGAGGGTTCGCTGTTTTAGAGAGTTGGCTTTGAAAACCTTTGCGTATCAACTTGCCGAAACTCCTTCTTCCGGCCTCAGTGTGTCGTCACGCTACCGAGCAGAACTTCTCGGGGTGAGGTGTGGAGATCTCATTATTGAGGTTCCTCGTCCCTTCAGGACCAACAAGTGCCTGGCACATCCTTCAGGCTGAACTGGCCGAATCAGGGGGGCCAGTGCACTTGTGGCCCTGGAGGCTTGCAAGCATGGGCGTGTCAACAAAACCAATCACAGGTTTCAATCGTTAGCCCCCGGAGCTTCCGCAGATGCGGCCATGCTTGGCCATCCGGAAACATGCAAGAGCTTCCACAGCCTTTGACCAAGCTGAAGAGCCTTCCTCGAAAGCCTGCAAAGCTCCAGCCAAAAGTTTGAAGCCTCAACTCGAAGCCCTGACGTATAGATCCTTAACCTCTTGTCCTTGTCCAGATCGACCAAACTGAAAGCAGAAGCGGGGCAGAGAGGGCCACGGAGCTTCACGAAACCAACGCAGCAGGAGCAACAACAATGCTTCGCACGTGCCACCTCATTGATGGCAATGGCAGATCCAAGCTGCCAGGAACTGAAACCTCCTAAGAAGTAGAGATGATGTTTGCTGACAGAATGGCCGGCCCTCAAACGGCCGAATAGTGGCGACCTCAGCCAAGTTCTTCACCCTGCAACAGGCAACGCCAAACCCCAACTCTGGATCCCCAATGCAGCCCCTCGAACGGCCAACCCATGTCCAGAAGCCAAGACCCAGGAGAGGAAACCTTCCAGGCTGACCCGAAACCCCGAAGAGACCCCAACAACCAGCCGAAAGTCGAGAAATGTGGTGTTGTACTGCGGTGTTTAACCAGCCGTTTGCCAACTACTAACGAAACATGATTCAGTGTGCTGGTGTCAGAGCTTGCCGCTGAAGGAAGTTCTTCCAGCAGTCTGGATCAGCGCTACCTTCCCCTGCAGGCACGCCAAATATATTTCCAAGTTTCTAAAGCTGTCGAATCCCATGTAGCTTCTTTTCGGGGGCAGGTGACTTGAGATATGCTTCAGGAGTATGCTCTGTCGGGGTTAGGAGTTGGGGTTGGGCATCGTTCAACACACCTGTGCCTATTTTGTACTCCATTGCGCAACCTCGAAGCCAGCTCTTTGATGTTTGCATTGAAGGGAAGCAGATTAGATGCAGTGTCCTCCGGCGCACTGCGTACCCGTGACTTTTGCAACATTCTCGTGTGTTTGGAGCTTCGATTTAAGAAAAAACTGGTCGTGCTATTTTCAGCAGCAGAGCTGAAAAGCAATCATGGCGCTTGTTCCGGGCGTGGAATTGGCTGATTCTTCCAAATCTCCTTACACCGGAAAAGGATTGAGATGTGGTTTCCTCGCTCTCAACTATCAGCGTTTATCGCTGCTAGAGTGACGGATGCCCCCACTCCTTAAGTGGGGGTTTACGAGAATGGGGGACCCCTAAAACAGACCCCCAAATAGTAGGATTCCCTTATAATAGGGACCTCAATAAGGTACCCTAGTTCCGGAAACCACCAAGTGGGTCTGAAGGGGAGCAGTTGAGCATTCTGGCTCCTCCGAAACTGAAAAGAGAGGGACAGTGCTGCATGCTGCTTCTGGCACAGAAATTCGGGACCGTACAATTTATTGTGTGGATGGCTTGGGGTTTCAACATGCGAACCTATGCTGAATATCCCAAAAAGAGCTCAAGCAGTCAAGTCAAGTGCCGCATTCTCAGTGCAACTCAAATGTTGCTTTACAATTGCAAATTCCGGGAACATGTGCAAGCTAAGGCCATTCCAGGAAAGTCCCAGTCGAAAGTGAGTCGAACCGAATTTGGAAATCGCTTTCTGAGAAGTGTGCAAGCTATACGGACGTCGGACCGCACGCAGTGTACACCGCCATTTAAAGTGCAGCATGCTTCTACCATGCTTACGATGCTCAAAAAATCGACGCATCAACCGTCAACAGGGTGTGGACCATCTTGAGATTGCTATGTTTAGAAGTCTCTTGAAGTCAAGGTGTGAATCCGTGGCCAGCGGCAAGCACCTCTCACTTCTTGACGCCGGCCTACGAGCGCTGCATGACGACGGTGAACATGTCGGAGAGGAACAGCGAGGCGCGACTGAAAGACGCCGTCGCTGTAGCGTCTGGTGGGCCACCCGTGTTTCTCACACCCATGGAGATGCATAGATGCATCTGCTGGATCATTCGTTGCCCCAAATTGCTGAGGCCCTTAGAATCGACGTACTCTTTTGAAGCCGTGAGAAGCTCTGACTGTCGTGGTGCACAGCCTGAGTCCAAGAACACGACTTGCCAGGCGTGTCACAAGGCTCTTCGCTGCCACAGCCTCATATCTGCGGCGACGTCGGCCTGTGAAGTGAGACACGGCTGAGGGGCACCTGTTAGGCCTTGAGGCAATGGTTCTCGTTTGATTCAGAAGGGGTCAACAAGGACACTGCCGAGTTAGAGCAATCGACAGGTCCTCTTTCTTTTTTTGCTTCAGTGAAACCATCTCGAAATCGTGACGTGAAGAGTATCGGCAACGCTTCTTCAAGCAACGCCTTGCCCTGCTCCAAGGATATGGCTACCAACGATGGAAACCTCCTCGCTTTCTGCCTCCGCAGCCCACCTCAATCAGTTTGACCCATGGAGTGCTGGGATGCGACTTTACTTGAGGTCTGTGGCAGGTCGCTTTGTGGCACTTTCGCAAGTCGCGTGGAGGCAAGCGCTCCATTATTCAAACCCGAGCACGTAGATTGCTCGAGACCCGCTGCCCTGACAGGAAGAGTGTGGCCACTTCCACCGGGCGAGAAGCGCTTTCGGCCCGGTCATGTCGTACAGGCGCAAGTACTGCCCAGACTCGGGTTACACAGCCGCTCGCACTTCGAAAGTTGGAGCCGGGGAAGTACGTTGAGGGTAACGGGCCATCTTGCCATCCATTGCTCCGGGGGTGTTAGCCGAACCCGTGCAAACAAGCGTCGTCCAATTAATCAGGCTGGTAGAGCGGAGTCGACAAGGGTGACAAAGGTCTTTCCTAAGAAGCGAAGTTGATCGGCCTGGTTTCAAATTCGTTGCTCAGAAGTGGGCATGCTCTTGAAAGTGTCCAGGAAAGCTTTTGGGTGCTACGCACCATGCGAACTTCCGACAAAACTAGCTGCTTCAGATTTTTGGGGACAGGCCTGGCCACGGCCGTGCCACAGAATCAGACAGGTGTGCAGCAGGCCGTAAGTGGCCTTGCTGGGTGACCAGGGTTGGTACTTGAGAAGAATGCAGGACTGCAGCAACACAAGATTACGCATAACAGAAAGGCTTGCTGTCAGCGAGCCTGCTTAAGATGGGGCATGGTGGCAGGAAGTGTGGGCGAGAGCATGGTCTTTTGAATGTTTGGGATGTAGATGTACCAGAAGAGGAAGTTGAAGATATGAGTCATCATTGCTCTGCCATGATTCGGATTTGCTTGGCTCCCCACGGCTAGTGCAACCAAGGACATGATCAATGACCTCTACGTGTGCAGGCTGACTCCAAAGAACAGCAGCACCCGATCCCACTGCGCATCTCAGACGCACTGGTCTGTGGAGACCCGGGTTGAGCCCGGCTTGAAGATGTTGACCCAGCTCTGACATCGAACCGTTTTCTTTAACGAAGCGAGTCACGTGATTCGCCAGGATGATGCGGCCTTCTGCCAGGAGCAGATCTCCGCAGTAGATCGGCAACGTGGCTGGATGTCTGTCTTTTTGACCCGTTCTTGGTCACAGTGCTCAGCCAGCTTGCGATGGTGCCATGCTGGCGAACTTTAAGCCCAGAGTATGCAGTGCCACGCATATCAACGGATAGAACAGGCAACAGCCAAATCCAACTGCTCATTGCCAGTAAGCCAGCCGTCTTGTGTCGTTGAATCAGAATCACTCTCCCGTCACTTCGAGTTTAGCTTATACTTTGTGCACTCTCTCGTCCTGTATCGACGTGGAAGCTGCAGTGGAAAGGTGTTTCTACAGGTCGAGTGTCAGGCATACTAAACTCCAGAAAGTGACCGGAATACCCCTATTGTCTGATGTGCTGTTTATTGCTCGTACAATGCTCCAGGTCATGTTTGGTCCTCACCGAAAACTTAGAGGAATCTGCGGACAACGTCTGCAGTGAGAAATGCAGGACCACCAGACCACGGTTGCACGAGATGTTGGCAGGTGGCAAGTGGTAGCCGTGCAGTCCACTCGGACAGGACCTTTATCAACAACTCACTGCATTTTTGCGCCAAGTACAGCGCCATGACCGACAGCCTCAAGGTGTGAGCACTTGCGCAGCTGCATGTCTGTAGACATCTGAAGCGAATCATCCCAGGGGCTCTGGGTCTTATCCTCTGCACAGGCATACCAAGCGTATCAAGAAGCTCTTGCATGCGGTGCCTCGAAACGCAGACTACTTGAATGTGCTTGAACTCAACGCAAAGCCTCCATCTGCTGGATGCCCCAAAGTCCCAAAGCGTCCAGGTTCAAATGCGGACGCGGAGTTCTTCTCCAGGTCCTATAAGTCCATTGTGGGCTTATTCTCTGCCACTCAAGGTGTAGCAGGCAGCGCGCAATATGGCAGCGCAAGCTTTTTGCATGACACTTCCATCATACTCTGCTGGGGCAGTTTCGCTGACAGGCGCCATGGTCATTGGGACTTTCTTGGCAAGTGTGAGTATAGCTGCGGCCTTAGTGTTTACCAGACGTGGCATGGCAATCAAGCGATTGCGGTAACCAAGCATGCTTTTGCCTGGGTTTGTTGGTTCGCACGTTGAGCTAGGGCGGTTGCGTTCGGGAAACACCCCTAGTCTCAATTGTGAGTTGCCGAAGCCACTTCGATCTCCTGAGAAGCCGGGAGCGAGACTTTCAACTCTGATGCATCCTCCGTGCGCTTCTCGATAGAAGATTTGAGCAGGCAGGGAGGCTACGACGCAAACGATGGCCAAACCACTGTGGTGAGGGCCCGCTACAGCTTGCACTTGCTAGGCTCCAGAGGCCAGGTGTCATGGAGATCAGCCCAAAAGACTTGCCCCTAGCCGAGCTCATGCCTGGCTGCCTGGGCCGAGGAGGGATCTCAGACGAAGAGAAATTGAGGCAGCTTAGATCTCTCATGGGGTAGAGGACTGATCTTAGCAAGGAGCAGAGGTTGAGAGGTCTGAGCACGCTGAGTCGGCTGAGATCCCTTCTGACCAGAAGAGGATCTCCGCAAGGAGCACAGGTTACTAAGTCCGAGTATCCGAGCCGGCTAAGATTCTTCCGAGCCAGCAAGCATGAGTGGCCGAGCCTACGCCACCAAGTCCAAAGGGAAAGCTTACGCGCCCAGTGCACGCTACGAACACTTACGGCCGCGCTCACACCCTGCACTTCATGCGTTGGCTTGATGCGTTGAGACTTGGTCAGCTGTTCAGCTTTGTTGTGTTGCTGCAGTCATGCCAGCAGCTGTGCAGCTTTGCATCAAAAGCCCGCCTGCCCGCCCCTTGAGTACGGGGTGTCATGTCTGTCCAAGGACAGTGAGGGTGTGGGGGCCCCCCCATGGCCGGCTGCTGCTGTGCCTGGGGGGTGGTACTTGTGTGCGGCCCATTGCACAAAGTGAGCTTGCGTTTAGGCGTGTAGTAAGTGTTCTGAGGCGGATAGAGAGCAGCCGGCAGCACAAGAGCAAGCCTATCCAGCCGAAGCTATATCGAGAGGGAGAGCGGGGAAGTCTCAGCGGTCGTCCAGATCCAGCTGCAAATGCATGATCTGCATCTTGCACGTAGAGCAGTGCGCGAGGCAGCTCCGAATGCCGTGTAGACGTCTGGCTCGGTGCTGCTGAGCATCCCCAAGTAATCCTCCAGGCACCCAGCCGGTGGCCCGCGTATTCCTTTTGTGATTTAAATCAAAGTCCATGTGGGATTTGCTTAACTTCGCGACCACCTTCTCGTCCTGACCGTGGAACACGATGACGTGCACGAAGCAAAAGTGGCCGCCTTCAGAGCCTCTAGCCACGCCCGATTGGCCAGCAACACCGTGGAGGAGTGGCAGAAGAGTGGCTTGCTGTGGGTGAAGGACCAGCCCAGAGTCCCAAGGCTTTCACCGGGCGGCCGTGCATGTGCGCAGCGTGAGCGATCGATAGCGATCGCTGTGCCACGGACGCTTTTCCCATACCGTACTTGAGGTTGGGGCCAGGGGTTACTCACGAGGTGAAGGCGCAGGCCGGTGGCCATGTCTCCCCCCCCCAGTCTGGATTGGAGAGCACGCAGCAAGCAAGCCTGCAGTTCGAGTGCTGAGGGCATTTCTTGGAAAGATGCCGGATGTATTTTGACAAGCCGCAGCCGGCAAACTGCTGCTCGCTTCATAGCATTGCCTAGGCTTTGCTGGCACTTCGCACGCTCAGCTTGGGCGGACTGCCGCCGCGTCTGCAAGCTCAGTCTGCCGCATTCAATTGCACAGTTACATGTGGTGTGCGTTCTGTTGAGTCACGCGAGCTCAGACGTGCTGAAACTGTGTGCTGGCTGGCCTTGGCTGTTGAGGCATGTGCTACGCGAGGGTCACATCTGAAGAGCAGGTGCCGCTGACCAGTCGCAGCATAGACGGGTTTGATGGGTTCGATAGTGATGCCTGACATTGACACGTCCTTTGACGGCCTTCCGCTTTGCGCGAAATGCGCAAAGCAGTGTGAAGGGCAAGTGGAAAGTGGACCGTACAGGTCCTTTGTGCTCCTGTGATCGCGCTTGTCGGCCTGACTGCATCTGATAGTCTGAGGGGGCTAAAGAGTCTTAAGATACTCACTCAGTGATCGTGAGTTTGGGAGGCCCAATGTCCTAGAATGTTTTTCCTTTTCCAGGCCGCAGCGTATCCGAATCGCGTGTTTTTCGTTGCATGGGCCCAAAGCTCGGCCGTGGTAGCCGGCAAAAGCCGGAAACCGCCAACATCAACACGCTGTCGCCTCAAACCCGTTTCGACTTCAACAGCCAGCCGAAAGCAATCCCGAGGTACACGAGCTTCGTGACAGCTATTTTGCCTGCGCAGTGCAGGTTGAGGTGGTTGCTTGTGCAGAGGTACCAGCCTGCCAGCCTGCGTGCCACGACCTTCGAGAAGACAACAGACGCCTACATGCCCCTCACATGAAGGGAGCACAAAGCATGTCTCAGTGTGACACGAGAATCGGTATGAAAGGTATGACGTCCTCTTCTATGCTTTCCAGCAGGACAAGGCCTTCTGGTCGACGTGGCCTGTCCGACTTGCTTGGAGGGTGACCGGTATTCTGCCTCGTCACAACAGTCACTTCCATTTCTCTGTGGCCAGGAGGGTGGTGGACTGCGCGGCCTCGGTTCCGGACAAGAGCCAGAAGCAGGCTCGGCCCTGTAACGTTGTGACGCTCATTCTCTACACGTTCTACACGCGTTCTACACGCTCTCATTGAGGCTTGCTGGCACTGTGGAACCGTCCGCGTCTTGATTCTGGCGCTCTGCATTCTTTTGCTGTTCTTTTGCAGTCCTTAGCGCGCTGTCGAGGCGTTCGACAGCATCCGTGACAACGTTTGCCGTCACTGCGGCCACAAGCGTGACCAGGCCAGGCAAATCGCAGTTCGCTTCACGAAGCCGCAATGACATGCCAGGGTCGGGCACCCATCCGCGTGGTCTGTGACATGCCGGGCATGAGCGAGCCACTGACTGAAAGACATCACTAGAATTGAATCGGGAGACACCCCAAGATGGGATTCCAGCATGCGTTTCTGTGTTTAGGGCTGCTCAATGCTTAAGTTAGTTCGCCACAGGCATTCTGCCCCTCAGACGTTTCTTGAGTTCCCAAAGCTTTTTCTTGTCATTTCTTTCGTTGTGCTTCGTCTTGGTTTCATGACATGTATTTTCTGTATCTCTTCGTATTTTCGAGGCTTCCTCGCTCATACCCGCCGTCGCAACTCGGCCGCGACAAGCCGGGGCCCCAGGTCAAAGTCAAGCACAGAAGGATGAACGAAAAGGGGGCACACTGGCCCGTGTGTTATCACTGGCGTGGTTGATGCGCATATTTGTCAGGCCAAGACCCATCCCAGGCCAGACCAAGCGTGCTTTGCAATGCTGTTGCTGCTTTGGCATGGCAAGCGCCATCACCCGCTTGGTTTGTTCAATGTCAAATATGTACATATAAATATCCACACATACAACACACACACAGGTATACACATATTTCTCAATCTTTCTCCCTCTCTCTCTGACTCTCTCTCTGACTTTCTCTCTCTCTATCTCTCTCTCTCCGAGACTCTCTCTCTCTCTCTCTCTCTGACTCTCTCTCTCTCTCCCTCCCTCTCTCTCTCTCCCTCTTTCTCTCTCCTGGCTAGCCGATTTTGGCAGGACGGAAGCACGCGTCTACAGCATAAGGTTTATTTCACCAGCTTTGGAGTCGTGCTGCATGGCCCTGTGAGGCTTCCAAAAACGATCTCAAAAACAGGGTTGGTGCTGCCAGTGGCGCAGTTTTCGCGTTCTGAATCTCCTGCCCAGCATCTGTCCTTCTGCGCTACCTAAACGTCAGCGAGCTGCCTTGAGGGCATTGCGCTTATATGGCACTCCTAGTGAACGCCCTTGCCAATCTCGTCAATGGCTTCCCCATCTTCATGGCTTACCTAGCTTGCCAAGAGTCTTTATCATAGTGGGGTAACATTTTACATTTTAAGGGTACTTAAATTCAATAAGGAATAAAATTTTAAAATTTTATTACCATCCCAACTGTGAACCAGGAGTGGTCATCGACATGAAGCCATGAAACCTTTGCGCCTTCTTCGAAGTCCGCACAAATCCCCATCTCTCGGGGACACTGCTGCTCCACTAGTTTGTGCTTCCGTATGAGCTAGGGGCTTCCCGATTCGGGACCAGAGCTCGCTCACTGCCAGGGCGGGCCCCCGACAATCATGCGGGTTGCACTGTTGTGGCCCGATTGTGAGCGTCGTGGTTCCGACCGGGATGGTCCATCATGGGTTATGCACAGGGTGAAGTGTTGGACTGCCCCAGCTCTGCCGCAGGTTTGTTCGGCTAGACCTGACACCGGGGGTTTCACAGTTGATGACGTGCAGAACCTGAAAGACACAGTATCGAGCATGCATGAGCCATTGGAGTTGTTCAAGCAGCGTGTGAAGGCCTTCCTTCCGGGTACTCCGTGCCTCGGAGAAACATCGATTTATACTTGATGTGGAGTACCTCTATGTGCAGTGTGCAAGGTGCCACTCGAGGCCTTTACCGTCGAGGCAAATTCTCGAAGCTGGTAGACTACACGGCTCCCACAAAGTGAGTTGACACCAGGATGGACAGATGCTCTTGGAGCGCCAGCGTGTGTTGCTTGGTCGCAACAGGACATACTGACGAATGTTTTCTGATGCTGAGTAGAATCTAAGTTCAGGTTCAATGATGGGCATATCGATCCTCGATATCACTGGCTCCAGGAGCAGAGTTACGCATTTTGTATTTGTCCTCTCTCTTCGCATGGTGCAGCATTCAGCACGAATCACCTAAATCATGGCAGGCTTCCCTTTCCATTGCGAGAGGTACTGCAGAGGTTTCCAGGAGTTTGCGGAGTGATGAGTAGATAATAGATAGAGGCTCGCTAGCCAGGCCGTTCGAGATTGCAGAAACAGAGAGAGGCTTAAGGCGAACGATTCTCCGGGAGAAGATCAAGCCGACACAAGCAGACCGTACAACAACAAGCAACACATCAAAGACACGACCTGATAGCGAGGAGTGTGAGAGAAGACAAGACCCGAGCAATCAGGGACATAAAACGATAACGTGGCTGGAGTGGCCGCAGAGAGTGCTAGCTAAATGGCAGAAGTCCAAGCAGAGGCTGACGCTAGATGCTGGATCAGTTCCTGTGCCCAGCGAGCGACGTTGTGACAGCCGATCGTGGCCAGAACTTACTGCGGTGCTCTGGAACTCTGGAAGAAGACCCTCCTTCAACGGGGTCTTCTCTTGATCAGGATTGCTGCAATTTGCCGCAAGAAGGCCGAGACAAACCTGGTGTGTGACGTGCGATCCACGAGTGCGGAAGCGCATCGCCAGGAATGCGCTATGGACATGTTGCAGAGAGTAGAAACATGCGGGCGGAACAGGGCCGATCCGTCCCGTCTCCAGACCTCGACAATGCCTTGCATCTGAATCCGATGTTTGTCGTGCGGGATTCTTTTGTTGGGAGTGTGTTGGATGATTTCGTGCCTCAATTCGTGTTTGGACAGGACATTATTTCCAGCTACGGCATGCGAAAGGCCCGTGCTGAGGCTTGAAACTGCCTTTGGAATGTGGGCCATGTGGGCAAGGCCGATGGACAGGATGGGTCTGAAGGCTGGAAACCTACTTTGTTGGACATGGAGGGCTTAGGGCCCGTTAGGGCGGCATCTGAGGTGCAAATGCCGCCGTGGTGCCACAGCCAAAGCAAAAGGTGCTCGTCGGTGGATGGGGTGGATTCTGTTTTGATGGCTCTCTCTTTGCCTATGTCTGCCTTGTCGGCTCCATTGAAAGCTGCACTGGCAGGCCACTTCGGTGCGTGGCTTCATGTCATGGCTGAGCGGTGCCGTAGGTGTACCAGAACAGACAGAGGCTCGAACGAGCATATTGCAAGAGATTTCCTTCTTCACCTTGACTTTCTGAAGCAACGACGTGAACTTTCAAAGGCCATGCCTGCCGTGACAGCCTACGGAGGTCAAGGCGCCGGGTCTTGCTGAGGCTTGCAAGTTTCACATCCTTGCTCAGCTTTCGTTTAGGCAGCACGCAACAACATTTTGCAGAGAGGTCGGAAGCTCAGCAAGCTCAGCAACTTGGTTTTTTGCTTACACGGTGAGACTCAAGACACAGAGATTGCCACAGGGAGTACTGGACACAGGGGTTACTGGATCAGCAGAGTCAGAGGCTAGGCTAGCTTCGTTTGGGCTACAGGCAGGTAGCACTGCAATCTACAATTACAGGAGGGTGATCGCTCAAGAGATCGCAGGTTCATGACATGGACAGTTACCGATACGAGCAGTGAGTGTGCTGCAGCCATCATCGTCATCCTCGCGTGGTTTCGCGTCTTCCACTCCTGGTGTGTGGGCGTGTTGACCGGTCACTGCGCCCAGGAACTCTGCGGGACAAGTTGGCATTGCACGCGAGGGATTGGTCCGCAAGGGTTTTGGCTCGCTTGCCCAAAGCTTCAAGATCGGAATCTTGAACCAATGCAGTGCGACCTTTGTGCAGGTCAGTCCTTACAACACTCGAAAGGTGGCAGCCGGACCCTTTCGCAAAGGACTTACGACTTGGAGCCCAGACTGCCAGACACGTACAACGTATGGCAGTTGTAGCAATGTGGCAGATGGCAACCTTTTGACTTCTGCTGGGCATGTTCCGGGCACATGATGCTCAGGTCCTAGTCATGTAGTCGACAAGCTCCACCACGTTGAGGTTCAGAGTGTTGCCGAAGGCAAAGTTCACCGGGACGTTGCCATCAGTTGACTCCCAGGGTTCAGAACACCTTGATGACTCGATGACAGTTCGGTGACTCTGGCCTTGCGCGAGGCAATGAGCTCGATGCCCAGCTGCAGGAGATTATCTCTAGGACCGATGCAGCCGAAGCTGAGATGTGGTGCCTCACGTGGATTGCTTAGTTGATGTATTTGATGTTCGTTTTCATGCACGGAGTTAGTCGTCCACTCGTACATTGGGGTGGGGCCTCGTGGACAGAAGGCTTCTAGGACCATGGTTCAGGCAGTGGCCCAAGTAGATCAAGTCGCCAGGTTTCGTGAAGTCAGTATCGCAGTTTGTCGCAATGCAGTCCCCGTCTAGGACTGTCACGACAGACGCCAGAGACGTCAAAACTGAGAGTGCTTGATGATGCCAGTCATATCAGTGCATATGCCATGTGCACTGCTGTGCGAATAGATTGGCATAGATGCGCCAATCCAATGGTGCAGGCGCTGTCCAGATCTAAGACCGAAGTCTTTCTAAAGCCACACAAGCTGGACGTTTGCGGCGCCGTCAATCCACAAAGGATGGATGGTCCAGTGACCGATGACGAAACAGCCCGCGCAGCAAACCAAGCGACCAAGCTTGCATCACAACTTGCCTGGCATAACCCCCAGAACCTCATCTGAGCACACCTGAGCACATCTGAGCACGTCAGCTGCAGCTTTCATGGGTGTGCCTGCGGCTTCCAGGAGACGGTAGCAGAGGGCTGTAGCTGGCCCGATTTTGGTCGATCTTGGGCAAGGCATCGCTTTGCCGCGGTTGTCTCATTCCCTGGTGCGATATGGGGTGTGCACAAGAGTGTGCACAAGAGTGTGCACAGAGTGCGCACGAGCAACTTGCAGAAAGAGTCGATCACAGTACTTCTTCCTGATACCTTCGACGAATTTCGTCCTTCCAGCAAAACTGACCCACCCTGGAAGAAGCCGAAGCCCAGCCTTTTCCTAAGTGATTGTGCTTGAACCCCCACTCCCCCCGCCCCCAAACCCAAAGCTAATACTAACCTTGGGCACTACTTCGGCTATAGACTTTCCACTACCTTGAGAATGGGGTTGGGGTTCGCCTTGGCGCGGGGCCACATTGAGCTTCATTGTAGGACAAGGCGATCCTCTGCCATCTCCCCTCATTCAGCACCTAACTATTCCTGTGAGAAGGAATGGTTCAGCAGCCTGCAGGCCAGGGTTTGGTCTGGCTCTCAGTGGCGGGAAAAGAAACAAATCTCAGGTGGGTCTCGAGTGCATCGGGTTCAAAGCAAATCGTATCTTTCCCAGGTCGCTGTGCCCATGACCGACGGCTACAAGGCGGTGACCGTGGCGGGCGGAGGCTGGGGAGGGCTTTCATCCGGAGCACCCCGAATCTCCATCAGCAAGTGAGAAAAGGCGGCTTCTCAGATGCCAGTGTTGCTCACGAGTGCCGCACTTCCGTCAAAATGAGAGAGTATCGGAAGAAACTAGTCGGAGAAACTAGTCGGTCAGTGGCGGTCAGCATCATCAGTCACACTTCTTTCTGTTTGCTATGAATATGAATGTTGGGCCTCAGAGCACAGAAGTCATCCTCAAAGAATCTCAGTTGACATTTGAGCCACTATCTGTATGTTAATAGCAATGTTAGTGGCCAAGAATGTCGTCAGTGTTTAAGGCTGCCGTGGGTTATAGCACGAAAACGCGAATAGTCTGCCAGTTATCTTGTAATCTTTGTTGCAGCTTCGCGGGCATTTCGCAGCCCAAATCTGGAGCAACATCTCAAAACTGCTCTTAGTGCAAGTGAGATGCTAGTGTTGCGTTTTGTTTAGTCGAGGGGAGCAAGAAGCTCAATCTTCCCTTTGACACAGGAACAGGTGCAGCTCACCAGGCTTAAACTTGACGTTTGAGCAAGAAGCTCAATTAGGTGATGCGCTGGCGCTAGGCCAGATGAACATGTATCGATGGGTCCGCGTGAATTTGGCGAGAGTGTTTTTCTTGCTTGGAACAGATCAGCATCTATGCTTGGTGGATGTTGTCGGCCGGAAATTGACTCTGCGCGATGTAGCACGTTGAAAGGGGAAATTGTCTCTGCAACCTGGGTGTTGTCACCAGCCTCATGTTTTCGGCAGGTGCAAGTGGGCGTGGCGTGGACATCATTACTGATCACGAAGGTGAAGTTGTTGGCATTGCCGTGAGCCAGGCGAGTCAAGCTTTTCTTGGAAAAATGGACTAACAGTGCTCAGACAGTGACAGGTGGCTCAGTTGTACACGATGGTAGACAGAATCCTGAGCAGCCAAAGGTGGGACCATGCAAGCTAGCAGACACGGAGATGTCCGCCAGTGCTGCACAGGATGCTGGTGTTGCCGCTTTCGGATCGATACTCTCTGGCAGGGAAGGCGGGCTGCTTTTAGTGGAGTGGACGCCAGAACAAGAGAGAGAGAGAGAGAGAGTTACGTGAACGTGCCTCGTAATGATAGGAGCTGTGCTGTCATTTGGCTGTTCTGTGTGACTGCAAAGTGCGAGAGTTTCGTGAGTGAGTTCTCGGGTGCTCGTAAGAAAAGACCTCTGGTCGTCATGCATATGCATTAGACAGGGGGAGACGGGTTCAAGGAACATGCGGTAGGAAGTGGGACTTATCATTTGTGGGTAATGCCACCTCGATCTGCTGCCTTGCCTGAGCAGTATTTACATGTACTTCCTGTCCCCGCCCGAAGAAAGAGGGGAGAAAGACAAGGGTTTCTACACAGGGCACTGGAGAGCGCTGCTGCGCAGAGCTCCCCTGGACCTCGAAGCCCTCGAGATCGAGCCGCAGCAGTGTCACACCAACAGACTCAGTAACTGGCGCCCCCCGGGGTAGGCACCTTAAGGAAGCAAGAAAGGAAGAAAGGAAGAAAGGAAGGAAGGAAGGAAGAAAGGAAGAACGGAAGAGAACGAGAGGAAACGCTGGCCCTCATGCCCGGCCGTGCTCCTTGCCAAACATTGAAAGAGAGGGTCTCACCGACTTGGGGAGCATACCCTGCCTCGAGTTAATACAGCAAGTAAGCACTGACGTGGGATTCTGGGAGCGACTTGCAGACACGGCTGCCTCTCGCCTCGGCAGGTGGCGGCTGTGCCTGATGAGCATGGGCGTTTGATTGAGCGCCTTGCTTCCGCCACCGCCACATCTTTCAGCGAGGCACAGAACGGTGAAGACATGTTGGATTCTCGGCCACATGTGGTTGCCAGCTGCAATACCTAGACTCATGTCCAGGTAGGAGCTCTCAACGCTTTGTATCTCATTGACATCTGCAAGGACCCAAAGCTAATGTCCGACGGTGTTCCAGCTGTGTCTTTCCCAACTCTCAAAGCGTGCAGTTTACGTGTATCAGGAGCTGGTGCCTGGCTTCAAAGAGAAGATTCCTGAGGGCCGCGTGGAGCAAGCCGCAGAGCTCTCCCCCCACAGCCGTGCAAAGGCTGCGAGAGATCACAGTAGCGTTTTGAACATCCTGGGGGAAAGAGAGTACAGCAGGACTACGTGCTAAAGGGACACAGGCCCCCAGAGTGCGATGCTCAGCAAGTCCAAACGTTGTGAACATGTCCCACGATGCCACCAGCATTCCAGTACATTTCAGTGGGATTCCAGTGTGTTCGTTATCGTCCGCTCTTGCTGAATTGGCCATGACCAGCGCGGGCAACTTATTTCGTCCCCTTCAAAAGCTGGACCGCTTGCCAGAGTTAACGCGGCCTGCCATCTGGTATGTCAAGAAGCAACGTGTCAGGGACGCGTGAAGAACGCTGTCTATTGTCAGAAGGGTGCGTGGTGCAAATCGTGAGCAAGCCCAGGGGCTACCCAGCGGTGAAAGGGGATGGCAGCTACTTGCAGAAAGCGACCCCGGCCGAGGTAGTTGGCAATGGAGGTTGCAGTGTCAGTGTCAGCAGGCGGTGTAAAACCTTTCGGTGCACTTGTTGTTTGTGCTTAGTGTGTGCTTGTTGTCAAGTGGCCCTTGGGTAGGGCGCTGGTCCTGGGGGTCCATGGGGGGTTTCTGGGGGGTTCCAGGCAGTGGCCCAAGTTTTCCGCACAAGCCCTTCGACTAGTGATAGCCATAGTCACGGGCAATCATGCATTGTGGACCCATTGCATATTCTGAAATTCTTGTCCGCATGTAGTTCACGTGGATTGGCGTGATGCAAGCTCAGGTGGTCACGGGCTGATCAGGACAAAGGCACCGTCATTCTGCTGCCAGTAGTAGCCTCTGTAAATATTGGCCAGAATGTGCAATGCCATATCCCTGTGATGCTAAGGAAGAGGAGACCGACTTGTTGACGGAGACTGGGCGAGCTGTAGGCGGGGTGGCTACGGTCGGATAGAGCTCTTGCTTTTTCGGTTGCGGCTGCCAGGTGATGCCACCAAGTTTGTTGGCGGTGCTGCTTTTGGAGGCTGAACCAAGAGAGCAAGGGATCGTGAGCACTAGGTCACTAGGTCTGACATTGTGCTGGGTGGAAGCAGCTGCCATAGTCTTTCAGGCGTGGGCCTCGTTACGGATACACTGGGCATCACCAAGAATGCCGAGGAGACACGATGGGTTGTTGATTGCTTCGATACTCTGAAGCCTCTTACCGCCTCTTACCATTCTCTTTCCCCCTGAATGATCCCATACGTTGTGGTTTGCTTTGGAACCGCCTGAGTCCCAGGACAAACTCGCTGCGACGGCTGAGGACTCACCGGAAACGCCGAACACCGTGTTGGCTTATGCGGGTGAATGCGGGGAGCTACTTGCATCGCTGCCAAGCTGACGACCGTAGGACGCCGTGGACCTGGTCGGGTCAGGAGTCAGCAGCGTGGTGGGGGCTGTGGACCAGGCAGAGTGAGAAGAAAGACTAGAAATCACCATGTTTGACCTTTGCCACTTGTACCAGGGCTTGGACGGAACAGCCAAAGACCTTCAACGCAAAGGCGCAGTGGAGACCGAAATTTCTTGGTTTTGTAACACAGCGATGCAGGTGTTGTTGGAGCTGTCGGAGATGGCGTTGCTGATGCCGTGGAGATCCCAGGGACTTCCAAGGGATTCAGGGGGGAAGGCTGTGGATCGAAATACCTTTCACGCTTCAGCGCCTCGAAGTTCTCCCACTCCCGTATCGAAACAGAAACAAGGGCTATCAACAACTTGCTTTGTGGATTTGTTGCCGATTCTTTGACAACAGTTTCAGGTGACCATAGGTGACCCAGAAGCAGCAACAACCAACAAGAAGTCCCGCTTAGACGATTGACCACCTGAACTTCGATCCCGTACCGGACATGGTCAACTTGAACAAGACTCACTACTAACATCATGACGTGTAAACGACACGTGTGTTTCTCCTCGACTTTTTTCACGCAGCTGTTGCCATCATCCTGGCAGATTTCAGCGTGCTCCGCCGCTTTACCAGATCATCGCGGAGGTCGTACTTGTATGCAGAATGCAGACATCGCGCCGGACGGGGTAGCACCTAACCGACGTCGAACACGCGCGCATACCCGAGGCTTATTTCTGCTGCTTTAACGTCACCTGACATGAAAGAGGGCGTACTTCCGTCCATGATCGGAACTTTGTTTCTGCATGTGGTACGCTGGCTTGCTGCCCAGCAGTGTCTTCGCGGTCTTTACCACTTGTCGCAGTCTTGTCGCCAATCTGGGCTCGAGACTGAACCGACACCCCTCGGTTGAGCCATTCCCAATCAAAAGCCTAGCAATGCAGGCTGAGTTCAATCTTCGCTGGAGGTGCTGGCCACTTTTTGTCCTCCTCGCTACGTTAAGCAGTGCATCGGCAAACTATGTTGGGATCGAGCAGGAGGTGGCTGAAATGCAGGCCAGCAGCCACAACTTGCGTAACTAGCACTCTTCGATAGCCAGTTCTCTTGTCTGCTTGACTCCCGAAAGTGCAGCGAGTTACGTGCCAATCGCTGGGCTTTTAACTCCAAGGATTTCGCATTGATCGGCATCAAGAATTTTGCAGTATGCTTTGAGTGCACACGGGGCGCAGTTTGAGCACTTAGATCATGCAGGTGACGCTCTTGCAAGCAAAGCTTCAGCTTGGAAAAGCGATGGTCGAGACGGACAAAAGCTACGTAGGCAGGGTGCGGTCGAGGTTCCGAGATTTCCTTGTTTCTGCAACGCTTCAACCGACAGGCTCCAAGAAGACTGCAACCACATCCGACTTCTTGCATGGAGTACATGAGCTTGAGCGCCGTATAGCGTCGCTCGAATCTCGCCTCGACAACCTTGCAACAACAAGCACGCCCTGGTTGCTTGCCTGGCCTTACATGCTAAAGCTAAAGACAGAGTTGGACCCCCCCAGATCCTCAACTTCTCAGTCGCAAACCTTGTGTGATCCCATGAGCTTCCGTCAGGTTCAAATACGTTCAAGCAAAATCCAAAGCATCCTGTTCTCTAGTGTGGGTGTGTTTTGTCCGTACCACATTATTTTGTGTACGGTTGTTCAATGGGGCCAACGAGGCTGGAAGTGACGAGACAGTCGTCTACATCAGAAACCACGTTCACGGAGCAAAAGAAAAACCAGCACAGACCAAGCAAATGCCATCATGAAACAGCAGGCCCCTCACGGCGCGTGTTAAAGTGTGGGATAGTGTTTAAGGGCCAAGGGTTAAGGGTTGCTTCACGATGAGACCAGCCTCCTTTGGGATCTATCGGTCAACACAGATAACGCCGAATGCCGAGTGCAAACACGCCTCGGAGGGCTGTCGCAGTACTTAACTCTGCTTGCCCTATAGAGCGGAAATGGACGCTTAGCAGTGCACTTGCTGGCTGTTCATGCAGGACTTAGTGCATTGTTCTGTCATCACTCGAGATGTGTTGCGAGGCAGTTCGTCTGGGCAGACATCATGGTACTAGTAACTAGTAGTACAGCCGACAACCAGCAATCAATGGCCTCTGAAGATGTGATGTACGTGATTTGTCTTTCTGGTTGGAGACGGTGGGGCGAGTTTTGTGTTCCGTTCCCGAAGGCTTTCTGAGCCAGGCCTGCCCGTGCACTTAACAGTCAAACGCGGCAAAACATGCTGCATGCCACATTGCAACAGCTCACCTTTACTTCATGCAACCGCGGGACATTTGCCCTTGCGACGCATGTTGCAAGCACCTCCGGATCCCGAGCAAAGGTCATCTGCAATAGCAAAGAGACAGTTGCAATCGGCAGTTTTGCGCAGGGGGAGAAGGCATGAGGGACCACCCAAAAAACCAAGAAAAAGCGCCGGGGAGCGCAAGTCGAGGTTCTTGCAGCCCTTCGACAGCCTCGTGAGCATCTCAAGAAAGTTCGGGGACTTCGTCGGGGACCTGGTGCTTCATCCCCGGAGCTTTGCCTGGCAGCAGTTTGGGGTCTTTTGCTTATGTTTGGCAGGCGGCGCACCGGGCCGGTTACCTGTAAAGATATGGTTTCAACTTAGAGCAACTTAGCTATGGTATCAAGAGCACTTGTGTGTGTTTGTTGCGGTTTAGTGTTGCACTTGGACATGCAGGCGTGATGGCGGGGGGACTGCAGTTCCAGCAGCACCGATATCTGAGTGAGAAGACCGGAGGAGCTTCTGCAACTGTTCTGGGGTTTGCAATCAGCCGCTTGGCTGACCCGGCTGCGGCTCACTCTATCTCTAGGCATGCGAACGGGGGCCCTCATGATTTTTTGAAAGTCCTCCTGCCAAGGTATGGCCTCAGTCTTCATTGCAGGTGCGATTTGTCATCCCTTGATTCCGTGGTTGCTGCTCCTACTTTGGTGTTGGATTCTGCGGGCCACGCGGCCGATACCATAGTCTGCGAAAGATGCAAGAGACACTTTGGCCGGAACAAAAAGTTGCGCTTGCGTCGACTTGCTCTATGGGTAGCCGCATGGTCTGTTGTCCAGTGAGTCTGCGTGCTGTCACTCTGGGCGTGTCTTTTTGAGTTGTTCTGCATGGCGGGTGCATTCGCTCTTTCAGGTCGACATTGTGTCAGACTTCGTGAGCGACACGGTGACTGGCATTGCCGATGGTGTCCACGGCATTCTGAACTTCATTCGCAGACGATCAGTTTGGCGACAAAGCGCTGAATCCTTGACATTCTCCAAAAACTCAATCTGGTGTTTATGGGCTTGCGCTTGTGGTGTTTGTTTGAGGGGTGGTGTGTGTGTGTACACAAACCTGTTGCCAAGCATGAATAAATGGCGGGGGGCAAGTCAGTTGACAGAGTCTGTGGGATCACTTGTCACTGCCAACGAAGACACACCAACTCTCTGGTGAAAGCATTGGCCGAGGACGTCCAATATGTACCTGTAAGCTGGCCCCCTGAGGGGGGGGGGCAGCAATTTTTTATTAGAAAAACCTGGGCCCGTTGTGATGATGCAGCAGACTTAGTTCTGATCGCCATAGTGATAAGTCCCAAATCTGACGGACGCCTTCCAAATGAGGGTGTGTGGTGTGTGTGTGTGCTGCTGTGCGTACGTGCGTGCCGTGCGTGCGCTGGTCTCTTCTATTCTATCGCTCGTCTCTCTCTCCTTCTCTTTTTTCTCTCTCTCTCTCCTCTTCTCAGCCTCTCTCCTCTGCTCTCTTCCTCTCTCTATCCTCTCAGCTATCTTCTTCCCTTTTTTTTTTTTTCTCTCCTCTCTCTCTATCTTTCTCTCTTCTCTCTCTCTCATATCTCTCTCTATCAATCTCTCATCTTGTCTCTTATATTTTTTTTTTCTCTCTCTATCTTTTCTCTCTTATCCCTTATCTCTTTCTCTCTTTTAATTGTATCTCTTTCTCTCTTCTCCACTTCTCCCTTTCTCCTTTCTCTAATGCTCTCACTTTAATATCCCTCCTATACACCCAATCTCTCCCTTCGTCTTCTCTATTCTCTACCAAATCTTTTCTCTCCCTTTATTTTCTCAACATTCTAGACATTTCTCTCCCTTCTCATCTCTTCATCTCTCTAGTATCTCTCTTCTCTCTCTTCTCTCTCTGTGGTAGTCTCTCATATTTTTCTCCTCTTTTCTCTATATTTTCGATCTCTTTTCTCCTCTTTTCTCTCTCTGCTTCTATATCTTTCTCCTCTTTTTTTCTTCCTTCTCGATTCTTTTGGTATATCTTCTCGCTCTTCTCTCCGCTTCTCTCTCTTCTCTTCTTCTCTCTCTTTCTCTCTCTTCTCTCTCTTCTCTCTCTTCTCTCTCTTCTCTCTATTCGCCTCTACTTCGCTCTCCTTCGCACATTCTTCGACCTCTTTCTCCATCTTTCCCTCCCTTCTCACTCCTTTTTACCCCTTCTTCTACCCCTTTCTCCCTCTTCTCCCTCCTTCTCTCTCTCCCTCTTAACCGCTCTCCCTCTTCTCTAAATATATTCACATCTCTCCCTCTTATCCCTATTCTCAACTTCGCCCTCTTCTCACTCTTCTCCCTCTTCTACACTTCCATCTTTCTCCCTATTCTCCCTCTTCTCCCTCATTCTCCCATCTTCTACCTCTTCTCCTCTTCTCCCTCTTCTCCCGCTTCTCCATCTTCTCCCTCTTCTCCCTTTCTCCTATTCTCCATCTTCTCCCTCTTCTCCCTATTCTCTCTCTGTTCTCTTTCTCTCTCTTATATCTTTCTCTCTCTCTTTATCTTCTCTTGTTATCTATTCTCTTCTTCTCTCTTCTCTCTCTCTACTCTTCTCTATCTACTACTATCTCCTCTTTCTTCTCTCTCTTTTTCTCTCTCTTTCTTTATCTCTCTCGTTCTCTCTCTCGGTCTCTCTCTCTTTCTCTCTCTTCTGTCTCCTCTTCTTTATCTCTCTTTTCTCTTCTTATTTCTCTCTCTTCTTTCCTCTCTTCTTGTCTTCTTCGTTCTCTCTCTTCTTTCTCTCTCTTCTTCTCTCTCTTCTTCTATCTCTGCTTTCTCTCTTTTTCTTTCCCTATCTTATTTCTCTCTCTCTTCTCTCTCTTAATTTCTCGCTTTCTTTCTCTCTCATATCTCTCTCTTCTTCCTCTCTATCTCTTCCCCCCTTCTCTCTCTCTCGCTCTTCTCTCTTCTTCTTCTATCCTTCTCTCTTGCTCTCTTCTCTATTCTCTCTTCTATCTATCCTCTTCTCTCTTCTCTGTCCTCTTCTCTCCCTTCTCTCACTTCTCCTCTCTTATCTCCCTTCTTCTTCTCTCGTCTTCTTTCTCTCTCGATTCTCCTCTCTCTCTTTCTGTCTCTTTCTCTCTGTCTCTCTCTTCTCTCTCTGTCTCTCATCTGTCTCTCTCTTTTTTCAATCTCTCTCTCTCTCTCTCTCTCGCTCGCTCTCTCTCGCTCGCTCTCTCTCGCTCGCTCTCTCTCGCTCGCTCTCTCTCGCTCGCTCTCTCTCGCTCGCTCTCTCTCGCTCGCTCTCTCTCGCTCGCTCTCTCTCGCTGTCTCTCGTGTGTGTGTGGTGTGTGTGTGTGTGTGTGTGTGTGTGTGTGTGTGTGTGTGTGTGTGTGTGTGTGTGTGTGTGTGTGTGGTGTGTGTGTGTGTGTGCGTGCGTGCGCGACTTGTTGCTGCTGTTTTTGCCTTGGGGTTCTTTGTGTTTCAAGCTACCGTGAATTTTCATGCGGCACTCCTCCACACAAGGCTACCGGCACGGATGAGACAGCCGTGCCCATGCAGGAGACGCATCTTGTTCAGTTCCCAGTGTTCCTTTCTGTTTTTTCAACCGGACCGCTAACTGATACATTGCAGGTTTGTTTCTCCGCATGTGTATTGCAGCGCACTTCATGATGTTGATCACGCGTGTTTCAAGGTTAAGATCGTTATTGCCGAGCTGTTCGGTGCCGAGAAGCGTTCAGCTGAGACCTTCGAGATTCCTTGTTCTTCACAGATTGTTCGAGGACTATTGCGATTGCTAATGATTGCCAAGGACGCTTGGGCTCAGGATAGAGAGCCGAGTTGTAACCGCCTTCACGAAGGAAGAGGCTCCCCGCCGATGTGTCGCTGTGAAGCTGCCTGAAGCTGCCTGAAGCTGCCTGAAGCTGCCTGAAGCTGCCTGAAGCTGCTTGAAGCTGCGTGAAGCTCTTGAAGCTCAACTAAGGCCGTCCGATTGGGTTGGCGACTCGGCGACTGCATCATTGCAGTCGGACGTCAACGAGTTCCAACGCAGGCACAGGGAGTATCACAAGGCTTGCTATAGATCACGCAAAAGGGCTGTTCGGTGTTCTCTCTAGGAAGCGCTGCTGTCTGGAATCTCCAGCTGCAAGGAGGCACGAGCTTTCATCAAACCTTCGCGTGACTGTTGGGGTCTCAGACCGCTTAAGGCTCTGCGAATGAACGGCACTCCGATTGAGTTCCTCGTCGAGAGAATGGGTGCCCGGCCGTAAGCAGACGGAATAATGATGAATCACCCACCGGCCATGCCTGCATGGTGGGCTGTAGCAAACAGATCACCGGACAAGAAGGTAGGATCGTAAAATAAGGTACTCGTAGTGCCTGGTGCTGGCAAGGCCCTGGTAGGACGCAGCCGCTGCAGAATCTGCAGCGCGGTTCACCACATGTCAGAGCTAGCCTCAGCTCTGAAAGATTCTGAGGGGCTTGGACCCCGTGGCATGCTGGATGGATGCTGCCATTTGAACCTGCCCCGTGCTGTTTGAGCCGTCGCATGGGCACCTTTTTCCACTGCCTGAGAACATGCCTGCGCTAGGCATGCACACGCCCCGTCAGAAAAGATCAAGACATAGATGGCAAGGGTTGATGAGGGCTTGGTGCATGGCCCTTCTCGTGCGTTTTGGAAAGATTTTCATGGATGGTGAATCTAGACTGCCTGTTTGCAGCTTGGTGTTGGCTCATTTGTGAACCACCCGTGCTGTCAGCGAGCGAAGGCACGATGAAAACTGCTGACCACCCGTGAACCAAGGGTAAGCACATGGCTTCTGGCCGGGTGATCAGGATTGGCTTGTTGCGCGATGAACTTTGCAGCTGGGCAGGCTTCGGCATAGAACAGGTATGTAGAGTCAATGTAGAGGCCGATTCGGAGTCCTGTGCCTTGAGGTTGGCTTGCCGATTGATATGCCCTTGTCCATGCGGGGTGCCTACTTTGGACACGCTCCATTGGCTGCTCCATCCTCTGTCCATGGCAGCAAGTACGGTACGCCATGCTTCAAAAGATCCGTCCAGGCCAATGCCTTTGATGAAGCACTTTGGGGACGAGGTTCGACTCTGGGCTTTGTCTTCTTTTGCATTCTGTGAAGGCACAGCCTGGGAGATCTGCAGTTGATGCTGGCAGGTCAGCACTGGTGACGATTCCGAGGAAGGGCTCTGCGTAGCACGTCACGGCAATATGCAGCCTGCTCTTACAGACTGGTGTTGCTTGTCTGTCACGGCAATATGCAGCCTGCTCTTACAGACTGGTGTTGCTTGTCTGCCAAAGATCGGCTCATTGCGAGCGGCTAGGCTCAAGATGTCTTCTTAAGCTCGACGTAGCAGTAGTATGTGCAACGATGCACCAGTCATCGGGCGGACGAGCCGGCACTGTGAAGGCTTGGATCGAGGAGAGAGGGATGGGTTTCATTTCTCCGGCAGATGGCAGTCCTGACGTCTTCGTTCATCGGAGCAATCTGACCGATGGCAACTCCCTCGTGATTGGCACCGAAGTGATTTTCGAGCCTGGCTGGGATGAGTCAAAGAACAAGCCTATTGCTGCAAAGTGCTCTGGAGCCGTGGCTGTGAATGGTTTCGGAGGCAGCCCTGAGCTCGCGGGCCTTACTCCAAGGAAAGCGCCTGGAACAGTGCCACCTTTGACAAATGGACAGCCAGGCACTGTCAAAGCTTGGCTGGAAGAGCGGGGTATGGGGTTCATCTCCCCTGCAGATGGTAGCCCTGATGTCTTTGTGCACAGGAGCAATCTGCTGGATGGGAATTGCCTTTCTGTAGGTGCTCCCGTCATGTTCGAGTCAGGCTGGGACGAGTCCAAAAACAAGGCCATTGCCAAAGCAGTCACTGGCGCTTCAATGTCCTCAGCAGGAAAGGGCAGCCACGGCTGGAGCTCTCCCAGGGTGCCAGCGATGCCCGCGATCCCGAACGGACAGCCTGGAGTTGTCAAGGCCTGGATTGAGGGGAGAGGCATGGGATTCATCACGCCCGCTGATGGAAGCGCGGACGTCTTCGTCCACCGGAGTAACCTGATCGACGGTGATGCGTTGATCGTGGGAGCTCCAGTCATTTTCGAAGCTGGGTTTGACCCACAGAAGGGTAAGCCTATAGCGAAGGCAAGGGGGCAGGGGGGGACCTCAACTTGTGAGCGCCAGACCACTTTGTTTCGCTCGGCCCTGCAGGTGTGCTCAGGCGCCTCCGCGACAGGCTTGACCAGAACAGCGTTGTAGACTCTCACAGGGGCTTTGGAGGGATTCTGCTGCGCTGCTACGGGGTTCTGATCTGTTCGCTGTGCAGAGTCGCTCGTCGCTCGGGCGCACAAGCATCACTGAGAAACTTGCTCTGCTCGTTGACTCGTTGAGCACGACTTGAACTGAGCCGCACGACTTTGTGCACATTTGCGAGGGGAATTATCAGGAGACAGCGAAGATTCTATCCATAGGCTTGAGGGAACGCAGAGATACGCAAAGGAACGCACTGGATGGGGTCCTGAGATTCAGCCGAGCCGAATGGTGAGAGACTTGCAGTAGTGACAGCATTGACCGCATCGACATGCCTCATTCCTTCCTGACTGCTACCCTTCTGCTCGCAGGCGGGTTTGGTGGCACGTTTGGAGGAGTCGGGAATGGCTTCGCGAACGGCAAAGGCAGCAATGGGCCGCTCACTGGAACCATCAAAGTGGCGTGGCTGACACTGCCTTGACGTCTTGCGTGCCTGTGCAGTTGCATGCAGGTGTCTTTGTCTTGTTGGCGAGTGGCTGTCACCTAGACTGTCAGGTCTGGTTCGCAGACAAGGGCTATGGCGTCATGGCTGAAAGTTGCCATTGGGTTCACAGCTTGCCATTGGGTTCAGCAGAGGACATTCATGTCCCTCTTTGCGTGAGCCTGCTTGCCACTGCATGCAAGGTTTTATCACGCTGGATAACGGAATGGGAGATGCCTTCGTTGGCAGCAGCGCCGTTCCACCGGGCATGGCTCTTTACGATGGCACTTGGTTTGAAAACAACCATGGTTTTTCCGCACAAGAAACTTTGATCTTTTCCATACAGAGCCCCCCCAACAAACATGACAAATCGATCTAGCACTAGTTCCAGACCGAACAAGCCGATCTTGCACCCTTCTTAGAAGAGAAGACTCTGCAGGCATGCATGTTACCCTCACGGCGTCATGGAACGCAGAGAAGCAGAAGTTCACAGCTCTGCAGGCATGTGGATGCAAGGTATTGAATTCCGAGTCTTTTGCTTTGCAGAAAGGGGGTGAAAGGGCAGTCGTTAGGGAGATATGCCCAGTACGCGACGTGACTTACACTGAAAGGGATGCGGGGGAATCTACTCGATCCGAGTCATACTGTCGGGAAGCTTAGCCGACTCGGACTTATCATGGAAATCGTCCACCGCTGTCGTGCCTGCTAGACGGATTTCAGTGCCTATGAGCTCCCTGCAGATTCTTCCGGACGCCAAAGGCAAGGGCAAAGGTGCCAACGGCATGGCAGGCTCGATCCTTATCTCACACGGTTGCCAGGACCATGACAGCATACTCTGCTCTGTTCCTTCGTGCTCTTTGAGACTCTCGCGGCATCCTAAAGTGGTGCACAACTCCGCATGCTGTGAGGTGGCGAGCTGCCATCTGACAACTGTTTCATTACTGGCCTTCCGCGTCCTGTCGGATAATTGCATGCAGAACGCCATGTCACCCCTGTCAGAAGCCAGTAGTGCCAGTCGTGTCATTCTGAAAGTGCAGTTCAACACTTACATGGCCTCATGGCAGCACTACCAAGTGACATTGCCGACGCGATGTTGGTCGGACTTGTACACCGAGGCCAGACATCAGTGAGGAAAGGCTCCAGGAGCTCTTCAGCGTCTACGGCAGCGTTACCAGCTGCAAGGCATGCTGGATGTCACTTACGTGAACACACGTGACCACATGTTACGACACACGTTAGAATGCCTGTTTTGTTCCCGAAGTTCTGAGACCGTGACCCGGTGAGGGCGCTACTCTTCCCTGAGGTGCTCCCAGGCGAGGGCCGACCAGACCGGGCAGCTTTGGTCCGCTTCTCCTCCGTCGGCGAGGCCACATGGATCGTGGAGAACGTGGGCCTGGCTGAGTTACTGTATGGAATCCAACTCACGGGGAACATGTCTCCCTGGAACTACTGCTGACTTTGCGCTTGAGTCAGGTTTAGTATGTTGCTGTGATGCGGATCTCTCGCACGAAGTTGAAAGCAGGTGAGTGGCACCGTTGTCTCTGGCTTAGATGGTCCAGTGAATGCGGCTGGGACTTGCTACAGCATCGATTTGGCAACAGTTGGTACGACTTGGTACGATTCGGTACCTCCTCTGCACCCGATGGACCGAAAGACTTAGGTAAGATATGCAAAGCTTCATGGTCCAGTTGCAGGCTTTCAAGGTTCTGGACCAGGCCAGAACGGCCAACGATCGCGAACCATGGCCATTGAGCACACAATCTGTAAGTAGATCACACAGGCAGGGGCGGTTGTGGTGCTGGCGCCGGTGCCAGTGGCATACCTCCAGCCTCGCACATCCAGGCCGCACAAGTAGGCGCCTGGGCTGCGCATTGTTTGCATGATGTTGCCGTGAACAGTCTGTGCATCTTAATCAGACATGCACTGTCAAGTGCTTGCGCGTGCGCCCATGGGTGCGATTAGCAGTGACTGGCATTGTGCAGCGTTAGCTTCCGATACAGACTTCGGTTGTCTTATGGTTTTTTGAGTATGGTTCAAGCACAAATTGCACCGAGCCGCTGGCATGTGATGAAGGAGACACTATACACGAAAATGTCTACCACCAAAACAATTTCACGCAGCCTTGCAGCTTTTCCACGGGGTCTGACTGAAAATGCCAGTACCAAGGTACTGTGAAGGCGGCCATGGAACATAGCTGCTTGATTGAGATCGCCTCCGCTTCTCGTCATACCTAGCATTCCCAGTCCAGCCACCTGCAATGCTTGAGGCGTTGTGGTAATACCCGCTGATGGAGGGCCTGATCTACACATCCCGAAGAGCATGCTGCTCGATGGGCATCCCGAGGCGTGGCCAAGAAAGACCCAATTGCTTCAAGGACATGTTTGCGCACATTCAGGTCTGAAGCTGAGGGGAAGCTGTGATTTCTCAGGTGGGTGGCCTGGTGTCCTTCAGCTCCGAGGGGAGCAGAGGTGGCAAGAGCTTTGGAAAGGCATCCGCGGGCGCTGCCGGCATGAGCCACCGCTTCTCTCCTTATGGTGCTGCGCCTCCACTTGGCCAGGCCAGGAGTCGATTGCGGCAGACATGTGGGGGTCCGAAGTTAGGGGTAACCCTGTTGGGGTCCTTTTTCTATCAGGGAATCCTACTATTTGGGGGTCCATTCTGGGGTCCCTTCTTCCCGTAAATCACATGTTGGGTTGGTTTGAGATCCCTTTCCACACTGGCAATCTCTGGCCGAGTATGATCTGGCCCAGGCCAATGGATTTGCAGCTACCGGAACAGTTAAGGCGACCCTTGCAGAAGAACTCGGCTTTCCTTGTGGCACATTGTTGCTTCCAGCATCGTTTCCTTCTTGCAAACTCATGGCAGGCCTGGATGGAGCACAGAGGGATGGGCTTCATTGCCCCCAGTGATGGCACCCAAGACCTCTTTGTTCACAGAAGCTACCTTATGGATGGAGGACAGATCTCGGAATGTCGAAACCATGCCAAGGGTTGTTCAAGAACATTGTGCTGTTGTGATGGGGTGGGGGTGGTGGTGGTGGGGGAGGAGGTGGTGGTGGAGCTGGCAGGGTTGACTAGAGCAGTAGTGCTCGACTCTCGTCCGCCCGAAGGCTTGACAGGAGACGGTGGCTCCGCGCATGCTTCAAGGGATAACTCGAGAAATACGACGGCTGCATGACCTCGTCATGCCCGAAACATATGTCGCCCTCACAAGACATGCCACGTTAAGCTATTCTTCCCGGCATGGCGACCCAATCGTGTCTTGGAGGCAGTACTGTACAACGTTGCAGTGCATGTGCTGAGAGGCTCCCTTATAGTCGGCTCGCGCGTGACATACGCAGCGGATTTTGCTGCTCGAGCTGCAAGTTAAGTTTTGTCTGATCTCTGAAGCTCTCTGCCAATGTGGCTTTGCTGCACGTGCTCAGGACCCGCAGAAAGGCAAAGCGATTGCAGTAAATGTTTGCGGCGCTGTTCCGCAGCCGATGCCCGGCATGTAGAGGAGCCAAGCCAGCACCGGCGCCTGGCTTCGGAAAAAAGAAGTCGCTCATGCACATGCCCCAGGGCCACCCATCCCAGATACACTTTGGCTTAGCATGTCTAGATCCTTTCCTACACAGGGGTATGAAAGCTGTCTTCAAGTGTGCTGCTAGTGAGCTAGACTTGAGTTGCGTCGGTAGCATGCCAATGTGGATTCTTGGCAAGTTCGCGTGCACCCATCATCATCATCATCATCATCATCATCACTTCCATCGTCATCGTCGTCATCATCAGTCATCAAGGCAGCATTTTCTCCAAAGCCACCTCGGGACAGTCCTTCTAGCATGCATGGTCTTGCGTGCTTGGCGCAGCTAGCGATTCAAGTTCTGGACTGGAAGCTTGATGAGCTATGCAGCAAATCGTTGTGGCGACATGTGCGGGGTGTGCAAGTGTCCTCCGGATCGTCATTCAAGATCATATTTCAGCTGTTCACAGCCGGCGCCCCTGGAGCCCAGCCGAGCTTTCGACGACGCGCGAGCCGGCCAAATCATCATCAGCTTTATCATTAGCATCATCAGCATCATCCCGAGCGATAGTGGTATCACGACCTCTTGGTATGTACCGTCATCTGCAACATCAGCATCTTCAACAAATCATGGAATCAGCATCATCACTCATAGCCATAGTTTTGAGATTCGTTACTCGTACGTCGATATGGTTCTTGCCAAGTTCACGTGCAGCTTTCATTGTTCAGCAGCATTAGCATTACTGCCATGAGTACCGTCATCATTATCACCATCGTCAACACCATCACCATCATCATCATAATCAACAGAATCAACATCCTCGATGCAGTGGGGTCATCATCATGATCAGCACCGTTGCCATCAGAACCATCATCATTTAGGGCAGGGGTGGGGCCGGTCAATACTGTTATGGGTTTTTGCCAAGTTCGCGTGCTGGTGGGGTGGTGGTGATGGTGGTGGTGGTGGTGGCAGTGTGGGATTGTGGCGCGGGAACGCACACTTTCAACTTCCAGCTCAACATCCCAACAGCAGGTGCAGGGTGTGGTGAGGTCTGGTGCGCAATGTGAATGGAGTGTACGGACTTTCTTGTAAAGAGCCTTCGCTTGAAGAAAGGCGTGCACTACCCAGGGCTAGTTTTCGTTGGCCTGGGCTTGGTTGAGTTGCTTGTTGCGTGTGACTTTGTAGACAACCTCATGCGGAACATGTTAGCATGTCACAAGTACATCTGTCTCTGCTTGCAGGGTGGATCCTACCAACCCGCGAGTCACTGAGTGTATGGCAAGGATGCGCTTCCCATCGCTTCCCACAGTTTGCAAAAGGCTACACGTTTCGAAGACTGTCCGAGGCTAACCCAAACGCGACCAGAAGAAGCTCATCACCAGACGGCTCCCCAGAGGGCTTGCGTTACAGAGCCGAGGACGAGTCGAACGTCACAGAGTCTCGCAGAACATTTTGGACAGGATGACTTTGGGGATTTCTCTCCCGAGTCTGCGCAAGGAGCTGAGTGGGAGTCGGGCTACCAAAGAAGGCCCTGGGTCCATGACTTGGTCTTTACCAGTTTCATTCTTTTTCGTTCAGCTGAGGGCACCAGAACCATGGAGAGTACCTCTTCCTGGCAAGAGCAACGCCAGGGAGTTCATCCCTACGCAACAAGATTTCAATCTCGACCTCCTTCGGGCCAGCTGCAGTGATTGCATGAACTTGTACGCCATTGTACACATCCAGTTTGCCTCACAGTTTCCTTCGCACCAGGCGATGCGGGACATGCAGAGCCCGCAGAACCATCCCAACCGGCAGACCGGATTCGGTGAACCACAGGACCGTGCAACGATGCAAAGAAAATCAAACAGGGGGTTTACGAAAATACGGGACCCCTTAATCGCCCCCAAACAATAGTAGGATCCTCTTACAATAAAGACCCCAATCCCGAGCAGTTCTCAAGCTCTAGCGCAGGACATGACTCCCGGCAGCGCAGGCGTGTGGCAAGTTGTGCTTTAATCCCTGCCACGTGGGTGCTCCTGTTGTGGCCCAGGAAGTAACCTCATGTGTCACGTGAGAATTCGTCAGTTGCGACTGTTCAAATTTGGGTTACGCACGTGTGTGGCGAAACGGCGCGTGTGTGGCGAACTTTGGAAATTCTGGAGATCTCGAGTTTCGAACTTGTTTGAGTATTCGGGTTTTCGAATGTTTTCAAATGCTCGAGTTTTCGAATCATTGGTTCCAGTCTTGAACGTTTGTACATACCGTGGCCATTTTGGCACCAAGATTGATCTTGAAACATTCACCTCCACTCCCCCTTGTTCTTTGAGATGTTTCCTCTGCTTCCAGCCTGCCGACCGGGAACCGGTCGCATGCATAACTGTCGAGCTTGATCGATGTATCGAAGTGCTTGCTCGACAGTCGAGACTGGGCTGGATGTTCCACCCACGCAGGAGCAGGCGTTACTTTGCCACTGCTTTCGGAAGCAGGTGCTGCATCACGGTGGGTTTGATGCGAACATGTCCGATTTTTTTCGACCATCTGTTGCGAAAATGTCAGATTTCACTGACTGGAGTGTGGGGGCCTTCAGGAGTTGGAGACAGCCCTAGCGGCCTAGAACCCATGAAGAGCCTTCAACCCCAAAACCCCCCCGCAGAAGCACCCTGCCTGCGTGGTCATCGAAAGCAGCTTCTGCAACTCCATGCGCGAGCTTGAGTAATGACCATCATCCCCGTGCAGTCCCTGGAAGAATGTACGGAGCACTTGGGGTTTATGGTTGCAGGGTTTGTAGCGTGAAATGCCCCCATACACACTCAGTCTTCAAGCGTCAAAAAGCGAAGGCATCAAGCCGAAAAAAATTCGCCCTACTCGTAACAAGCCTTAAAATCCACCCGAACCCTAAACCCTAAAGCCTAAGACCTCGAATCAAATGGAGTTGGCGTCTTCTGATGCACCAAGTTCTGAGAACAAGAGGGATGACGGGTTACACGGCGGCATGGTTTGAGATGGCGCCAAACGGACGCTAAAATTCGTCAGTTTCAAGTCTTCGAACCCAGCGAGCCCCCGCGCGGGCGCGTGAAACTTCGAGAATCTTCGAGTTGTTTGAATTTGGGCCTGGAGCGCGTATGCGAAGATGAGGAAGCAGTCGAATAACTGTCGGATCTAATGCGAATTTTCGAGTCCTGCATTTGTCGAACTTTTGCGAGAGTGCTTGCCGTCGAATTTGCGAGTCCTGGAATTTATTGCAAAAACGGATATGCTTGCCTGAGGCCCTGGGTATATGACAGGAATGCAGAAGCTTCTACTGCATGACATGGCGCATGATGCAGCACATGACGTGGTGCATGGTGCATGACGTGGGGCATGACATGGCACTGATGGTTGTCGGAAGTCAGGTCACGAAATCTGGGTCTGAACCACACATTCTACAAACAACGTTGAACCTTAATCGCCACAACTCGCATTGTAGTCGTCTATCACTTGGCAAGGCTACTTCAGTACCGACTTGGCGCAGCAATGCAGCCCAACTGAAGTTTGGTGGAGCGGTAGTCACTGCTTGGGAGAGTGCAGCGGCGCAGCGTTTGGGATGTTGGGCTGGGCCACATCGTATTTGACGCAGCCGAGGGCTGAAGAAGGAGGTGACGGAGTTGGCGTGCCTCATGGCGCAGCGTGAATCAGAAATGCCTGCAACTCAGTGAGCGCTTGGGCTCAGTTCCCAAGTTCGTCAACAGGTTGCACACATCATGAGCAGCCTGCGTCATAAAGACACGCGGGTTAGCGAGGGTTCTATTGTTTCATGCGCAAGCTGAAGTAAAGCAAAAAACACGGTCAAGCAAAGGTGAACATATGCAAAGATGAGCAACCGCAAGCCTCGCAAATTAAATGCAGCAGCAACCAACCACAACAGCAAATCCTGCAGCATCGATGGGCGTTAGCAACACTGTTGACCGCGCATCAGCAAAGTGCATGAACGCCTGGCACGCTTGTGTTCGAATTTGATCGGCTTGGCCCCATGCGCATTTGGAAAGGCAGGGAAGGCGCGCGCGCGCGCGCGCGCGCGCGCCCCCGCGGGCACATCAAGGTTCGAGCTCCACAGCACTGATAGAGTCATGCCGTGTCAAGCGAAGATAAGCGAACCCAAGCCAAGCCAGGCCAAGCCCCTCTCACTTGTACTAACTGGACATGGAAGCCACAAGTAGCATCCATTTTCGATGCCGTGCCATGGTCCCCCCCCCCCCCCCCCTCCCGATTATAGCACTGAAGGGTGCCAGAACTGAACCATCGGGTGTGAAGAATGCTAGTTCCGAAAAGGCAGCCGGCACATCTCAGGCAAACGCTCCATCAGCAGCTTGCGCTGCTGTCCACGGTGCAAGCTCCTTTTCCACAATCAGATGTGAACCAGGCCTGATGACTTCAGGTGTGTCGAAACGGCACCTTAGACATTGGGCTCCACGGTCAGGGCATGGAGATGCAAATCCACCTCCTCCAAAACCAGTTGGACGAGATCAGCCGCATGATGAGGCCGACACAGTCACCTGCAACGTAGCTTCCGATGTCGTGCAATTGTAGCAGCAGAAGTGCAGCCAAAGCTCTCGTCCCATACTGTTCAGGCAGACTCCAGCGGCAAAGGAGCAGCCACAGGACGAGCGAGAGCGAGCACTGGGCAACTGGTGATACCACTTACTGCTCTTGTTGTCGTTGAAGCGAAGAGGAGGAAATTCTGACTGTGATGATGCGCAACATCCCAAACAAGACCGAAGCTCAGTCCTCCTGTTCTCTAGATCTGTGTATACCAGGTATACCTGTTTATCAGCTTTCACATCTTGGGTATGTCTCGCTCTCCGAATTGCAGGTACACGCAAAAGATGCTGATTGAGGAGGTGAATTCTGTCGGGTTTCAAGGTACCTGGGATCCTTGGCTTCAGACAGTCCATAGCAAGATATAGCAAGTCTGTTCCAAACGGAGCGCATTCTTCACTCAGGACTTCTTGTACTTGCCCATCGCCCCGAGCTTGGCTACTTATAGTGTCTCTCGGTGGTCATGCCCGCATTGCCGCATGGTGTCAGCCGTGTGTGGTCCAAGGACAGGGAGTCTGGCGCCAACAAAGGCTACGCTTTCATAAACTTCCTCCGTCCAGAGCTCTGGTCTGCTTCTCGCGTAAAGAATGACAAGCTGTCTGATATTGAGGTCCTGATTACGCGTATACCTTCAAGCCCGCAGCCAAAGATTGCGTGCATGGGGCTTTCTTGCAAGCATGGTTTGCGTAGGCGCTCTACCTAGACATACCTCGACTATCTCAATTTTCGAGACTGCTGCTGGTCAGCGTTGGTCAGCTGCAGGCGTGCTTTCAACGGGAAGCAGATGGCATTGTTCAAGTCCAACAAGATTGTGAATGCGCCCCGAACAGTTGGACGAAGCTGCTGAAGCCTCTGCTGAGCTGGAGAAGGGCCTTGTCCATGCCAGGTTACCCCCGCAGCAATCCAAGGCTTCGAGGCAAATCATGAGCCTTGCGCCAAGAGTTGCATCTTTGCACGGCTCTTCACCGGCTGTCAAGAAGAGGTTTGCCATTCCGAGCTTTCTTCTTGCTTCTCGTCCATCTAGCCAGCTTGGATTTGACGATGGACTCCCATCGGTTCCTTGTGGGCCAAGGCATTTCTCGCGAACCAGAGTGAACTTCGGGGCACAGGGCTCACAGAGTATGAGGGATTTTGATTCAAGTCATGTGTGCACATTCAAAGACTCGTTCGTGACTCGTGCTCCTCAGGACCCGGATACTCGCCCGCTTTTCCTGCGAAAGGCTTGTGCGCTCATGTGCCGGAGGCTACTACGACTCTCATCATGTTCAGTTGTGTTTGGCAAGGTGCAGAAGGTGCAGAAGATGCCCCAGCCACACACGTCTGCCCAGCCCAGTTGTGTGCTGTGTCGAAGGCATGTGGGAGCTTTTGAAGAATTGAGAGTATCTGAGTAAAACTTGAAAACATGTAGGTTTATCTGAACCCAGGTTGGGCTCACATGGTAAACCCACCTCATAACCCCAGAGCCTGACTTATGAACACCGCCTTGCTCTGATTGCGGTGTCCGCGGTGTTCGCGCTGTACGCTTTGTTCGCGGTGGTCGCGGTGTTCGGCCGGTTACAATGGATGCATCTTTCGGGAGATTGGGAAGCCCTCGAGGCCCCCCCCATTTACAGTGGTTTCGCAGGTTTTCATATGATTTAAGATACGATCAGCCGGCACCCCCAGAATCAACATTCCATAGTTTCTACACCATTGGTGCCATGTATACCAAACTCACAATTCTGTGACTTTCTGAGATATGGCCACCTCAACTCCTCTCACACAAATGAAGAAGTGTAAAAAAGTTTGGAGAAATGGAATGTGAGCCTTGGCCCTAAGTTGTGGGGCTCAGGCAGCTCTCTTCCGGGCATGCATGGTGCATCCCGTATATACTTTAGCTGTACGTCATACCTCCCCTTAGATAGCAGCTTGCAGCTGTTTGATGGTATTGTTGCTGCCGAATTGAATGCCTTTACGCACTCTGTGAGCCATACTAGGTATGCATGGCCACGTGTACATACATAGCTGTACCAAAAAATGTAAGGAGGCTCATGCAACTTCGTAGTTGTGGAGGGGGATGCGCGTTGTGCTAGCTGTGTTTGATCGTGCTTGCGAGTTTATGTGGCCATGTCGGCGGAAGCCGTACGCAGGGACGAGTGTCCCGGCTGGAAGTCGATTCCGTGAATAGAATTCGTGCCGTCGGCGTCGCATCGTAATGGTGATGTTGGAAATCGTCGTTAGTTTTTGAGAAAAAAAGGGTCCTTGTGGTTGGAGTCCTGTCCTCCCTGATGATACCTCATGGTATTTCATGCGGCGCATGAAATCCAGCATTCCCACATGAATGTTGCTTTCGCAAAGAGTCTGTCCCCATTCCTTGAGGGTTTCGAGGCTTGATTGACATCTGCTTCGAAACCAAATGTGACCGAACGCAGCAGGAGAAACTTTTCCTGTGCTGTTGTATGACAACTCAGTGCAGGTAAGACAGTGATTGTTGACGCTGCTTAGTTATTGTTATTCGACTCTCACGTAAATGCTAAGAGGAGTGTAAGGCTAAGAGCAAAGGGCTAGCAAGAAAGCCAATTACACATGCCACATGACGTCGTTTCGCCATGCACAGGAGCTTGCGCTACCATGACTGCACGTGGTGATTAAGGCTAAGGAGACAAACCTTGACATGAACAACCTCCTAAGTCAAGGGTCCCCATCAGCCTCTTCGTACAATGTACCAGCTTTCCGTGGCATGTTTCTTTTTTTTCGGGGGGGACTTGGCTCGGCCAGGCCCTCGCCCATGTCTGGCCAGGCAGAGTGGCTTTGACTCGCTGCGCTGCGTTGCAACGGACGCTGTATACACACACACACAGAGGTGAAAATGCATGTACGTGTGTGTACGCGTACCTGCATATACATGCAAACTTTCTATGCACAAGATCGTGAGCGGCGAGAGCGTCTACATAAGGAGGATGGCATTGCGTAGTACACCCCTGCATGAAGTTCCAGGAGATGTCTGCACAGTTCACTCTTCCAGGCCTCTGAGCTCATGGTTTGGGCTTGCGGGTTTAACGGCTGCATCATCGGCTCCGGCTGCTGATTCTGTGTCTGTGGCAGGGCCTGTGGTTTGTAGCTGGCCATCAGAGTAGGAAGCACGTGCCAGAAATGGCAAGCCTGGCAAGATTCTTCGACTCGACTTGAAGCACTTGTGAAACTGATGGTGTCACATGTCTGACATGTTGTGACTGATGTTGTCTTGTGGCCTATGCCATTGGGGCTTTCCCGATGTGCCTTTGACCTGCAGGTTCCTATCCAGCAGCGTCGGAGGTGGCTGGAGTTCTCTTGCAAGTTAGAGTCCTGTTGTGGAGCCCCAGGGGCCCAGTGCAAAAGGTCTAGCAGAAACAGAGGAAAGAATCTTGAATCCGCATGTAGCTTGACAATGGCTGAAGTCATCAGTTACCATTGTTACCATTCAAGATGTTCAAGTAATGCAGGCTGGGCTCAATTTCTGCACCTGCTGCGGAGCAAGGCGGGGTTTACGTTGAGACATTTCTACCCAGTCCAGTTTCAATCGTCTTACTGCCACTTGCGCCCTTGGCAGTGTATGTCGCGCTGCCAAACTTCCCATGCTAGGCGATCCCCAGTTCACAAATTCTGCCAGGGCTGTGGAAGGCCACCGGCGCGAGGTTACAAGATTTAACCAGCACGTCTTCTCTTGGTTCTTGCGCCGTTGAGCAGCCAGGACATCCTCGTAGTGATGCCGGATGGAATCGAATGAGCTCAGCGTTGTATTGCAGCGTTTAAAACTCAGTGCTGCTGTTTCAGGCGGTGTTTGAGGTGCTGCCAACACCTTGATGACAGCAAGGGGAGCCGTCTAGGGAGTTTTGAATTCTCCACTCAGGCATCGTCAATGCCCTTCAAAGTAGAAGTTGTTGTTGCAATTGTAGATTTGACGCTGCCTGAGACGGAGTGTTTGCCGCGCTGAGAGCTGTGGCCGCGGAATTTCTCCCTGCTCAGTAGGGACAACTTCCACGCTCGGCGCCAAAGTCGGCAGTATCCACGCTCGGCGCCAAAGTCGGCAGTAGTGGCATGGGAAGGGGGGGGGATATTGATCGCATTTGAGCCCTCTCAGTATATCTGTTACCGGGCACTGCGTCAAGCTGTACTCTCTTATTGTTAGCCGTCGAACATTGGCCGGCGAAGCTGAAGATTTGCTGCAGGCGGGTGTGCCCAGATGAATAGTTGTGTGTTGTTTAGGCGGTTCACACATTCGCCTTGAAGTTCGGCACTGATCTTGGGTAGCTCCGCTTGCAGCTTTCCGATTAAAAGCAGCACGCGTGTCACTGAGCGAAGAGCTGCTCAGAAGACAGCCTTTACTTGCAGAACGGGTGCACTCGTCAGACTTGTGGACACACGGCCACGCGTTCAGATGTTCCTGAAATGGTGGAAGATGCTGACGGATGCACCTGCGCAAAACACGCGGAACAGTAGTGACTCCAGGCAGCCCTGACCTCAGTCATTTTGTGTGTCATGTGCCTGTACGGCAAGATCAAAGATGCAGATCTCAAGCAGAGTCACATGTGCTCGCGCCCCGCAAGTAAGACAGCCGTGTTTTCTGCTCACTGGCAGCTAAGGCTTGGTCGACAATGACAGCTTGCGCCTTCTTTTCGCGAGGGCATTGCGACGCAGAGCCAGGTTGCTGGATCATCCCGAAGGTTAATGTTGCTAATTGCTGCTACCTGGTACTAGCGGCTCACAACGCAATGCCTGCTCATGTGGTACCTTCTTTGCTTTTCGCCTCGATGGGTTGTGGCACCCAAGCATCTGCAAACAGTCAAGGAGAGTATTATATAGGTGGTGTGCCGCACTCTATCGACAGAATCCCGTATCCAGCAAAGCTGGACATTCTTAAGCTCTTTCCGTCAGCCACCACATCATTGCTTCAGTGGAAGTCCTGGTAGTCCTTTTCTGAGTATCACCGCTGATGGGACAACTCAGGTAACAGCTTTTAGGGCAAGTTGCAGAAGCATTCCGATGTGGTAAGTTTCTGTGAAGCTCCCACCCAGCACGTGCTTGGGGTTCAGGTTCACTTCAGTTTTTCGGGGTTACCGTGATTCAAAATCCGGTGTGTTCCAACCCCGCCAGGATGTGTGGTAGCACTTCCTTCGCTGTGAAAGCAAAGTCACGAAAAAAGGACTTCCCTGCAAACGTTACAACGTTGTCTTGGCCATGCCTGAGGTATCTGAGGTCGCATGTTTTGTTTCCTGGATCCTGCGACACGAACCACAGGCATGGTGAGTCGCAGCTCTGCCCTCCACCAGGGCAGGGCCGTGACACATCTAGGCACTACCACAGCACTGAGTCGTCCGCTAAAAAAACCAAGCCCCGGAGACTGTACATGCCATGGGCATCGAGCGGATCCTGGCTTCCTCAGAGAGGGACTTCGTAGCAAAGTCTGTGGACTACATCGAGGCTCCCAAACGGGACTCAAGTATGCACGGCACGGGTGACCCTGCAGCAGGAGTGCATCGCCAAGCATCAGAGCCAGGGTCGCAGTGTCCAGACCTTGGCTGCGAAAGAGCCTTCGGCAAGTTTGCAAACAGCCTGCATTGGCCTGCCCTGACTCAGACAAATTTTGTGTTGGGCCTCTCTGCATCCAATGGCCGTGTCCGACGAGCGAGGCCATCTCACAACTATGTATCAGTAATTGTCACTGCTGCCTGCTAGCTTATCTCTGGCGATAGCGCTCAAAGATGTACGGCTTCCCATGTTATCGAAAGTGGGACGCAAGAAACGATGGGACATGGCAGAATCTCTGATGAATGCCCTTTGTGGGTCACAAATGGTCACAAGCATTCCAGCCCGAATGTTGAAACCCCGATAAGGGGGCAACCTGAAAGCGATGGCACCGTAATCATTCAGCTGCCACAGCTGTCCCTCTCTGTGCCACCGCACTCAGACGACCACAGGTGTCATAGATTCTTCGAGTTCGCGACAGCACTGCAGGACACCTTTAGAATCTAGTGTATATATACATACGTTCCAAGTCCATTGCGCGCTTTGTCATGCATATCATGCCCACGATTCTCCGAATTTCGCGAGAACCCCTTTGGCAATTTTACGCGGGAGTTTCGATAGACCTTCGTATTAGGTCATCAACTCTGGTGCGTTTGGTACCGGATGGTCCTACAAGTCCCGAACCATATGATTTGGCCTTTATGCATGATTTTTCTGTGCATGCTCCGCTCCGGCGGATGGGCGTGAGAACCCCTAGCATCCTCTTCACGAAAATCGCCGACACTTCGTGTCATCCAGCGTTTGTGGAAGATCGGGTCGACAGCGGGTGCGGGGTTGCTGTGGGGATGACTGGGTTCAGTAGTCGGCAGTGCCACACTCCATGAATTTCACTCAATGAACTTTAGCAGACATCTGTATGCATACTACTGCACCGGCGTGGCTTCAGCTTCTTGCGTTTGGCACACGTGTTCCTGTCACTAGCACAGTGAATTTTGTGACTTGTAAGACTTGTCAGCTCCAGGCAGGCAGACGTTTGGTCCACGTTGGCTGGCCGGACCAGCATCGACTGGTCGCGCGTGTGCGCCCCTTGCAAGCAGCTAGCACATGAGACGAAGAGTTGCACTGCTGCAGAGAATTCAAGTCTGTTAGCTTCTGAACAAAGCAGGCGGGTATTATGCGTATGTCCATTGAGCCGGATAAGCTCGGCGGTGCATCTTGCGGATGCCGCTGAAGGTCTTCTTGGTCGATGAGCGCTACGGGTGGCATTGCGAAGAGGCTCGAAGCGAGGCTCTAGGAATGACGGGGCAGGAAGTCCTCAATTGCTAGGAGAGCAACTCCTTCCTTATCCGTGACACGCTCGCATCGACCTCGGAAGCCAAAAAACCTGTTCTGGCAGAAGCACAAGGAGCAAGCCCGACGAGTGCAGTCTTCGAGCACATGACTTCATTGAAAGCTGAGATCAAGAACTTGAATCGGCGGAGTGCGGGATTTCCAGAGTCCAATCTGGAGCACACCTGAGGGACTCAGAATGACTCAGATGGAAGACTCCGTTGACCTGGGACACTTGCTGTCGTGTTCCCTGCATCCAAGATCTTGCCGAGCACCGGCCTAGACTCGGCGCTGGCATGTGCCGAGGCTTGGCCACATGCCACATGACTGCGATCTCAGATGGCACCGCCCCGTGCAGGATTACCAGAGCCGGCTTTGCGACATGCTGGAGAAGGAATCATGCTATGGAAGGCTAACATGCCAGGCATGAACTCATGAGCTAGACATAGGAGGTCTGCTTGTTTAAGGAACGCGTGTTGTTTGTTCCACATCTTTTTTCAAGTCGTGCTCATCCTCTAGCTTTCCTGACTGCTTGGCCTCTCGGCTTCTCATCTTCTTGGCTCGTGGGCTTCTCGGCCTCCGGCCTTCGCTGATGGCTTTTCGCCTTTTCATGGCTTCTCATGGCTTCTCGGCTTCCGAGCTCCTGGGCCTTTTGGGAGTTTCCGCCTTCCTAGCTCGGACTTCTGTTCCTTTTTTTCTTCTTCTGTCTCAGCTTCTGAGCAATTGAAGACCATTGGTCATCCTTGGAGAAGCGAGGGGCAAGCTTTTGTTGAAGTTTGAGGCAGGTGCAGGAGGAAAGGTCGCGTTCCAAAGAGGCGCATTTCCTCTTTGATCTTTGAAAGCAGGAGCATGGCCCTCACCTGGTTACCATCGGCTTAGGCTGGGGACATGTGGACCTTGAAAGCCTGCGTACATCCGTGAAAGCGGGAACCCCCTCGAAACTGTAGGCTCGGACGGACACATCGCCAGCGTATTCCCGGAGTGGTACAAGGCCGTCCCGGAGCGTTGGAGCACTGCTACTCAGAAGACGCATGGCAGCATCAAGGTTCGTAGGGTCCATTGCATGCCGTTGTGATTTGTTTTGCACTTGCTCTCAGATTGCCACAGATGCTCACAGCTCAGGACGCGCGGCGTCCTGGTCACAGAAACCTCTGAGTTTGAGGCTCCTGGTTGGGTTCGAGCTGCAGTTCCGCTGCTGTTCTTTCAACTGCCTTTTGATGGCTTGCTGGCTCTTGCAGCATTTGTTGAGGTCCGACGTCTCGGTTGTTGTCCGTCTTTAGCGCATTGGCAGAGAACAGTGCGCCATATTTGCTGCAGGTGAGGACGAGGATCTGCGTAAATCTTCGTGTTATCCGGGAGGCAGACGGCGCTGTTGGGGCTGTTCAATCAGTCGTAGTCGTCGTCGTCTCTAAGGGGTTCTGAAGTATGGGCTCTTGGGTTTCATGAGGTCTATAAGCGCCCCTTTTAGGGCCCATACTGAGGGACCATGTAACTACCTCACAGAGTTTTGCGCCGCTCCATGCCGTCCTTTCCTAGTGAGGTTTCTTGGTGAACTAACCCCCGTGCTTTGTGTGAGCAAAGCAGGCGAGCAACATCCTCGTGACACTACAAGAGGGTTCTGAAGAGGCTTGTCTTGTTGATTAGCCGCTTGAGTTGTGAGGGTGGGGGGGGGGTGGGGGCTGCAACCTTCTGCTTCTGCAGGCCTGGACAAATGTAAAGCGCTCTTTCGACGAGGAGCTTCTTCCTGTACTGCAGCCGATGTCCAGTCCGGCCCATATCAAGTTTGGGACGTTCGGCGTGGTAAATTCTGCGAGGAGCGTTTCGGTGAGAAACGATTCGCAAAGCGAGCGAAGGCTGGGCCTTGCAAGGAGACGGAAGTAGAGCAAGACGTCTCAGGGTTTGTCCATCGTTGGCCATCAAGAGTACATCTTAGCATGCCTTGGGTACATGCGGTACACCTTAGTATCTTTTTGTGTATGCTGGACATGACTATCTTCTGAGGTGGTTGAGCCAACGGGTGTTGTCGTCTCGACAGATGGGTTTCTCATGGTGCATGCCAAGGGCCACGCTCTTGGCTGCTTCGCAACATGATGTTGTTGTCTACTGGTACTGTGGCAGTTGCATTGTTGTTGCTGTTCTTTTCTGCTGCTGCCGCTGCCGCTGCCGTTGCCGCTGCCGTTGCCGCTGCCGCTGCCGCAGCTGCCGGTTGCGGCTGTTGTCGTTCTTGTTCTTGTTCTGCTGTGCTCAGGCCGCAAGCCCAAGCCCGCTCCGAAACCACCTGATTCTCCTTTACACTACGTCTTGAGGTGCTCAGCTCAGCTTGAGTTTTCTGCATATCATGGAAAGCTCTTTGGCAGCTTGTGGGTTTGGCTTGCAATCTACTTGTTGTGGGCATTGTACTTTTTTGGTTGGCTTCTTGCCGTCGGTGAGGGGCTTACTAGTAGGTATTGACTGTCATGTCGGGTTCAGTGGAACATGAACAACCGAAGCTGGCCAATCAACCACTCTGGCAATACAAAAAAGCCAGACTGTTCTGGGATCGCTGGCTAGGCACAGCACGTCAACACTGATGGTATCGTCTTTTGCCCATCCAGGTACAGCAACATTTCTGCAATGCAGCGAAGCGCCCAGATGATAGGTGATTGCGTGCAAGTCAACTTCTCCAATGTTGCGCCGGTTCGTCCACACAGTTCTTGAGGCTGTCCCTGGACAAGGAAACCCACTACTCCTTTGCACCTTGTCAAAATTGGGATCTTTTTGTTTCTTGAGGAACATGCGCAAACCGTGCTCGGCCGCCTCACCACGGCACATGATCGTGAAACAATGCAAAGCGTGGTAGTGGAGGTGGTGATGGGAGCAGCCGGCGATCTCGCAAAAAAAAAGACCCTTGGATCCGCAAATGTGTCATTGCGAGAAGTCTACATGAATTAAAATGTATGGACATCTGAGGACTTTTCCATCGCTGTTTCAGCTGCACCTTGGGCGCCACACCCAGCCTGTGAGGGGTCGAGTTGATACAGTAATTCGCACTTGGTGGGGATGCTGCGCGGCGCGAGTTCGAGCATTTTCAGAGGGAGAGGCTGAGAGACGTGTGCAGGAACTCCTCGCAACAAGGGGAATTCGGGAGGGGTAAGCCCTGATGGCAACCCTTCAGACCTAAGACTTATGAGCGATGAGGAGCCGCCCACTCCAAGAGGAGAGAGGGATCCCCCTAATATCTGCGAGAAGTTGGTTTGGGTAGATCCCCGCACCCAGCCTTTCTAAAGGAATGCAAGGGGCCGCAGGATTCGCGGTGATGCAGGCGGCTGCTGCCAGGCAGCATGAAGATCATCGGCGTCGACGATCCGAAGTTCCATACGGACCTCGCGTGTTGCACATGTCTAGCTCGAAGCTATAGTCATTCTGCCGTTATGCTGCTCCGCCGAAGTTCTACATGATGTTCGCCCTACTGTCCATGTTGGAGGATGTGACGAGCGTGTCAGACTTCTGGGAAAAGCGATTGCGTGAATACCTCGAGAAGCAGAAAGGCTGGGTCAACGAGGCACGGCTATGCTCCGTAGCAAAGTCTACAGTTGCTGTTATTGCTGTGCAGTGCTCCATGGCCCGAGATGACGAGAAGTGACCTTTAACACTCCTTGAGGGCAGTCTTAAGGCTTGTCGCTGCTGCAGGACGTGGAGAGCTTCAAACAACGTTTGCATTTCGTCCACGTGCAGTTGGACCAGCAGAGTGCTCAGAGCCGGAGCTTCTAGAAAAAGATCTGGCTTGGGACATATTTGCGATATGTCGGGACCGCCGTAAAGCGGGAAAGCTGTCCAGGCCGGAGACAATGAGCGCCTTGGACAGGTGCCGCTCAGCGTTGTTTTTGGCAGTTGCGCTCTCCGTAGCGCGATCGAGTTGCAGTGTTTATGGTATTGGGACAACTGGACGAGATGCACTGCATTGCACTGCCAGGAGACTGCAAGAGCTGGCTGAGGGTCGTGCAAAGGAGCATCGCGTCTTCTACTTGGCTTGCGACTTAACACTTGTTTGCTTATGATTCCTGCCACCTGGAGCTAGCAACGCCACAGCAACGTCCATGAGGACATATGACGAGACGCAACAGGTCGATGCAAAAAGTTATAGGGTAAGCTGCCAGCTGCCATGGCTTGCGGGGGCCGACGGGGGCCGCCCGGGGGCTTGGGTGGAGGTGCAACAAGGGTGAGCGACACCTGCGAGCAAGCAGAAGGGCCCTTGCCTGGGTAAACATTCGAATGCAATGTTATCTGCTCCGCGAAGCATGCGATGGTAAGCAAGATGGCACCGCAATTCCTGTTGTTTACGCCTGTTTACGTGTGCGGCAGATCCAAACAGCAAAAGGCTTTGCACGGTGCTCCTGGAAGTATCTGTCTGGCCCAAGGGCAGCATGTGTATGGCGGAAGAACGCCGTGCGGCAGAAGAGAAGGGCGAATGACGACGACGACGACGACGACGGCGACGACGACGACGACGACGACAACCACGAAGACGACGAAATCGAAGAAGACGACGAAGACGACGATTAAGACGACGACGGCGGCGACGAAGACGACGAAGTCGACGAAGACCACGAAGACGACGACGAAGACCACGAAGACGACGACGACGACAAAGACGACGAAGTCGACGAAGACCACACGAAGACCACGAAGACGACGAAGACGACGACGACGACGACGACGACGACGACGACGACGACGACGACGACGACGACGACGACGACGACGACACAACGCCTGTTTCAGTTGTCTTGATTCACTCATGCGTTTTGCAACTGATTGTTGAGTTGCTATACCCATCAAAAACTCCACGCAACTGTCTCGTCGACTTGAGCGGGCACAGCAACAAGCACTGTTTAGGCAAGCCTTCAAGGCCAGGATGTCATCCTGGCCTTGAGCTGCCACTCGTTGAGAGGCTTCTCTGGCATGTTGGAAGTGTTCCGAGGCTCTGCCACCCTTTCTTTTTGCGCAAGCCGTGGAGCACTTGAGAGAGCGTTCGAGACTAAGACAGTCGAGGCTAATGACTGCAGCCGACCCTAAACTCTTTCGAGGATGCTGGTCTAAGACCGGATGGAATCGTGTGGTGGTCGAGAAGCCCTTTGGCAAGAACGGCCACTCGTCGTCATCCGCAGTCCACCCCAGTCCCATGTAGTTGTCCGCAAGGCGCCGAAGCTGCGGCGTTGTCGAACAGCTGCTTCCTCAGACCGTCGACGCTGAGTCGATGTTGGGTTCTTGTCCATGTGCCTCATGCTTGGCAGCGCCGATGCATAGCATTTGCCGCTTAGTGGGTCCCGTTCCGGAAGTAGACAGTAGACATACCGCTAGCAAGTTTCAGCAGCTTGGCAAAGCCCTTTTCCACAACGGCCGTTGGCACCATGGTCACAGCATTGTTGACGATTTCGGTTGGTGTAGAACCATGTTCGACACATTCTTCCAAACTGTGACAGGATGAGCAGCTCGGCAGAGGGCCATGGTTCTTCTGAATCAGCGCTGTTTGCGGCCCTGGCAAAGTATCCGCGTCGCACTTCGGGGGCTGGGAGCCATCCGCTGCCAGATCGAAGTCGGGTGGAATCGCTGTTTGACTGGGCAGCGGTTGCATCTGAACTTGGCCAGGAGTGGGGTGACAAGGATGTGTTAGACGCGACGTTTGGGCAAGTCAGGAACTCTGGCAAGAAAGGCCGGCCGGGTCTCTTGCCGACACGAGTCCGCCGCTCTGGGAACGATGCGTTGAAGGATCCGGCGGTCAGATCTCATCTTGGTGTTGTGGTAGTTCCAGAGTTTGTCCGAGAAGAGGAGGAGGCCAACATCTTGGCTGACCTGACAGCACAGAATCCCGAGGTTCTCTGGGAGCCGAGGGTGGGAGGCGGCTTTCACGCAAGCTTTGGTCCGACCTTCCTGGCAGATTCAGGGTATAAGGTTGACCGCAGCAAAGCTTTCACAGCATTGCCCAGATTTCTGGAGTCTGTTAAGTCACGCGCAGAGAAGTTGCTTGAGTCCCCGGCTCTCAGCGAGAGGGCTTTCAGAGATCAGATATCTGGCGAGCCAGACATTGGGGCCGACACGCTGCAAAATCTGATGAAAGCTCGGCAGGCGCTTGCAGAATGGGCCATGAGCCCCTCGACTCGGAACGGTAGCCAGGGCCCTCTGAGCCAAGCTTTCCTGCAGCGCTACGAAAGGCTGTCAGAAGGGAAGGAGGCAGACAGCACAGAGCAAGCTCTGGGTATGCACTTCGACTCACGAAGCGCGAACGGCGAGGTTGTGGTTGGGCTAAATTTGGGAGAGGAGGATGGGCACATCTTCTTTTCTCGCTCTGGGCCAGCGAAGGGCCAGCCTTTCCCAATAAGTCTGGCGCAAGACTTGGAGGACCGAGGTGAAGGAATTCTCGTGAAGCTGCCGAGAAGGCGGGGCCCGCAGAATCGTGCCAGAATCGTTATTAAGACCTGTTTCTGTTGCTGTTTGTTAAGGCGTAGTGCTCTTTTGCCAGCTGTCTCTGTTTCCCCCCGTGTTCAGTGATGTTCCGAATGCTTGGGGGCCCTTCCTCCTCAAGTCCCCTGTGCTCGCAAGGCGACACCCCCCAAAGAGTCCCCGAAGCCCAGGAACACATCGTACGCACTTGAAGCTCCCATACAGCTGCGACACATTGTGACCGTGTGACCCCTTGACCCCTTGAGTTACTCTGACCGCGCTTGTGGGAAGGGCGCTCTACATGTTCTACGGCTTTGCGCGCTTTCATCTACGACACGGCGTGCCATGGCACAGCCCCGCGGCGCCGGGAAAATATCAGAGGGTCACTGTGACTTTTCGCAGTGTGCCCGTCCCACGTGGTCAGAAGAGTTCGAAGAGGGCTGCTGAAGGAGGGAAAGAAGCAGAGACGGGCAAGCAGCTGCAGCTCCATGACGTGCTAGATTCCTTTTCTTTTGAGGGCTCAGGGAGGCAGAAAAGAGCCAAGACAGCCAGGGCACCAAGTTGCTTTGGAGCCCTAAATGCTGGCGCACAGTCCGGCCTGGAAGCATGCATTGACGTTGACTCAAGTGACTCAGAAAGGCCTGAAGGAAAAGCCTGGCAAGTGTTGGTACACGGCATGCATGACCATGCGAGACGGTTCTGCAAGCTCGTTCCGTAGCGAGCCGGCACATGGTGTCAGAGGCTTGAAGAAGTACTTGGATGAGAAGGAGATCTTCCGGATGGATCACTACTTGGCGAAAACATTGGCTAGGTTCTGAGACATCTTAGTCAGAACAGTTGTCCCTTGAACAGTATCGAATATTCTGCTCATTGAGGTCCTGAACTTGTTGACCTTACGTTTCGCGAATCGGGTGGAGCTTACTTGTTTTGCTGGCAGAGCTTGACACCGGTTGGAAGCACAGCACGCAGGTAGGAATCATTTCAGGAGTTGGGACATCTGTTCCACTGCCATCACGTTGCAAACGCTGGGGGTCCCATGCTTCGGCCCTGACTCCATTTTCTTTCACAGCCAAGAGTCACTGAGGTGCGAATCACATTCAAGGAGGCCATCGGTGTCCAAGGACGTTCGGATCATAGTGAGCTCTGTCCTTTCATCGTTTTTCCCACGCCCGCGTGCAGTTGAAGCAACAAAGCTTGGCATAGGTGCAGGGTATTTCGACGGTTACGGCATCATCCGCGACATCATGCAGCAGTGCTCTCAGGGCGGCAGTGACTGCAGAGTGATGCTTGCCAGATCTGTCGGATGGCAAGTCTCAACCCTGCAGCGCGGAGCTTTCTTTGAACCGCAGCTCTGAGGAATCACCTCATGCAGGTGTTGACTTTGGTTGCCATGGAGGCATCCAATCTGATTTTGTCTTGTCCGATGTTTCCAGTCTTCCCAGCAGGCTGAGTGATGCCCTACAACCACGTAGGACTCGATTGCTCAAAGCAGCACCGAGTGTGGAGCCGCACACCGAAGGCCCCAGCAACACTTGAAGCTGAAGATGTCCGCGATGAGAAGGCTCCGAGTGTGCTGGGGAGACTAGACTAGGGACTTTAGGACTGCTGTGCTCGTGAATTCATAACACGTCCATGCGGCACACAGCGGAGCCGCTGAGAAGTGGCAGCTGCCCCCGATGAAGGTCAAAGTGCTAAAGCAAATCAGGCCAATTGCGCCACGCAGCCTTCTCAGCGTTGCCAGTCTGATGAACTTCTTTCGGAAACAACGAACTGCGCTGCGTTGAAGATCTTTCTAGTTTCTATTGAAGTAGTGGTCAAGCAGCCGCCGCCTCAGGTGATTGCGTCATTGGCCAGTACGAGCCATGGCAAGCATCACTTCAAGCACTCCTCTGCCCTGTAAATCCAGTTTAGAATCGATGGTCGGAGTCAGTCTGAGGACGGCTACCAAGCAGATCCTGACATTCAGAAAATCAATCTCAAGCAAGGCTCATGCGTGGATACCGAGCCCTGGCAAGCCCGTTTCGCCCTTCATTGCACTTGCACGGAGGTTATGCATCTCGGTGTCCGACATTTGCGGTAGCAGTGCTCTACCTTGACAACGAACGCTGGCCACATGCCCCAGCGGTTTGACGGCATCACGCCGTGTGTTCCATGAAGAGCCAAGGTCTGGAGTTCCCTTTATCATGAAAGCCGGCAAAGGCTCTGTACCTTGTGGTATCTTGTGCATGTTGCACGTCCGATGGATGGGGAGATGTGAGCAGATGCGGGGAGATTGGGGAAGGTTTGGAGGTCCATCAGACAATTGTGCGGATACAGCGTGAGGCTTAGTGGCCCTAGAGAGCAGGTGGCAACCAGTATTGTGACCTGGTTGCTTTGGGCTGGCTTGAGGAGGTGTTGCGGTTGTTGACCACAGGTTCAAGAAGGCTCCGCCAAGTAGCCTGTTTGGTGCCAGCTTCTCAGTTCTCTGCTGCGGCCGCCAAAGATGCACGGCCTTTGTGGCGGGTGGTAGGGTATCGTTGAGAACAGGCTCTAATCAGGTTAGTCTCGGCAGATCTCTTTTCGACTTCAGCTCCAGCAGAGCAGTGCTTCCCAGGAGCAACCTCAAAATGAGCTTGTGATACGCATCCAGCCCAATGAGGCCATCTATTACAAGGCCGAAGAGAACTCCTTCCTGTCTTGCTGCTTCTGGTTCTTGTTATCGTTCTTTCTTGGTATTGTTCTTGTTGTAGTTGCTCTTGTGGTAGGTGGTTGTGTGGTTGTTGCATATTTTTTGCGTGCCTGTTGCGTGGTTGTTGCTGTTCTTTTTGTGAGTGTTCTTGTTGTTTATTCTTCTTCTTGTCGGTGTCGCTCTGTCGCAGTTTTCGTCGGGGTTTCGTCGTAGTCCTCGTCGTTGTTCTCGTCGCTGTTCTACTCGTGGAATGCTGCAGGGAGCTCTCTTGGGCATGCATTGGTTCCATTCGCCAAGACAGCTTTGTGCAGATGCTTGCGAAGATGCCTGGCCTGACGCAGCAGGTCATGGCCTCAGCCCAGGCTTCATTTGCTCTGCTTAAGCTGCCGTAGTCATGGCACTCGGAGAGGCTCGCGATGTCGAGCAGACCGTTCTGGATCTGGACCAGCAGATGTTGTCTGCACTTGCTAGTGGCCATAGCTGTTCTCATAGGCAGAACTCCAGAACTCGAGCGTCTTGGGCTCAGGGGAATCTCCGCAAGAGTCGAACTCACACAGCCCGAACCAATGAACGCCCATCGATCAAATCCCACATGGTCAAATCTCGAGAATGTGGTCCTTTTTGGGGTTATTATTACAATGCGGCCCCTCTCATTAGGGTACCTAGAAGGGCCATAAGTTAGAGAACTGACCACATGTGTATGTAATTTTATCGCTACGCGACCGGCCTCGCTTCGAGAGAAGTTTCTTGCAATCATCCCGTGTATGGACCAGGCACCCCACATGTGGGAGGAATAGCAAAAGGATAGAGGTGAGGGTTGAAGGGCGAGGGGGGGCAGAGTGGACAGGGTGGCGAGGGGGGCGGGGGCTTTTTGTTCCTCGGCGGATTAGTCGAGTTCAAGTTTTGATAAGCCCGTGACGTTTCAAACTGTTCGAGTTTTATCGGCGGCCCTTGCCGACTCGTTCCTCGTCCTGGGCTCTTGGATGTGGGCTTTGCCCTGCGTTGACGTGCAAATTGGGCCGAACCAAAACCACGGGCAGTTTCTGCACAGCCGCCCCATGGGCACTCTTTGGGTCCAAGCAACACACAGTCTGTGGCACCTGGCCTGGGACAGCCAGTGACCACAGTCACACCGCGGTTTCTCGTATAGATCGTATAGAGAGAATATTTGGAAGGATCTCAAGAAGCGCTTTGAGCTCAGACGGACTCCAGAGGCACAGTGCTGTGCTGCAGAGAGTCCTGTTTGCGACCCTTTTGCACGGCCTTTGCCAGTCGAAGTGTGGCTTGCTGTAGAGTCTCTGCAGAGGTGGGCTCAAGGCTCGTGCTTCTTACGCTTGAAGCTGGAAAGCAAGCAAAGTCGACAAGTGGCATCGGTTTCAATGTTACTCATCTCTTAAACTCGTGCCTGCAATCCACTGTCCGATACGGAGTCTCAAAAGAATATATGAAAGATGCGTTCCGGTTCGTGTAGACGACACACACATGCAGATCCATACTGGCATTAACATGTAGGCCTTGGATAGATGCGGCCCTTGTGCGATGCGACTTGAGTAGCTTCATGACAGAAGCATGAGCATGAAATGCGCCACTGATACTGCAGAGCATGACGTGCTTTCAGCAATGGTTATGAAGAGTGATGAAGTGCGTCGGCTTCGTCCTCTCGATTATTGCGTGTGATGCCGCCCCTTGTATGCATCTGGAAAACAAGCGCAGAGTAGAGCATTCATTTCACAAAGTCACGTTGTGTGTTCAGGGCCTTTCAACTTTACAATGCAGTACAACTCTTTCAGCGGCGATGGCTTGAAGAGACGACCCATACGACTCCGATTTTGCAGCTCAGATGAGGCCCAGCTGACGCCAAGTTGCCATGGCAGGCAGCTGCTGAAAGCAGCTGGTGCTGCGAAGGCGCTCTTAGCAAAAGATGGAACAGCGTGGTTTTCGACTCTTTCAGCTTAGTTAGTACTAGCAGTGGTCTGCCCTGAGGAGTGGTCGGATGGGGAGGAGCTCGGCTGCGGCTTGTCAGAGAAAGACAGGCGGGGGGGGCAGTTGCGGGAGACTCTTGAGCCCCCGGCATAGGCAGCACCTAATATAAAGGTTTTTTGGTCACGACAGAAGGTGTTGTCCGGCTGCACCAGCACAACAAGTTCTAGCGTGGCTGCAGTTGGCTCTTGGCCGCGGCCTTGGCGAGTCCGTTGCATCCTGGTGCTGGCAACGCAGATGATCCTGTGTGAGCACGTGCTACTACCTCAGACACAGCTGCTCAGATCACAACCGCCAGCAGCTGGCATCTCTGGAGGTGGCCATTTCCAATGCAGTGCAGATGCACCTTCGGCTCGCTTGGTCTTTGTATCAGCTGTCTGAATCATGATGTGCCGAATGCGCCGGCCAGGCAAGACCAGCTGCTAGAAGACTGCCGACAGATTCAGGCGGAGGCACCCAGAGCACCGTGCCTCCAGGGTCTAAGCTAAAGCTTAATAAGGCATGGGTGAATTCTGGAAGGGACGCCCCGAAAGTTCGACTGTGACCAAGAGGTTGGGTGAGGAAACGCTAGGCCAAAAGCCCGGCCTACCAAGACTCACTAGGAAGCTTGTTGCCTATTTGTGCCCAGCTCATGGAACTTGGCCTGGCTCGAACTGCCTCGACTCGGCCACACAGACTGAGAGGGGAGAGTTCCACTTCGTGGAGATGGCACTGGAGCGAACCATTGCTACCCAGCCGAAGCCCTCGACACATTGTGGCTATGTCGGCCATGAGGCTGAAACTGTGAATGTTCGATTGCACTGCTTGTGCTTCTCAGTCTGCGGTTCCTTGTCAGTGTCTGCCCTGTCAACGAATTCCGCGGACGTGCTGAAGGCCCTGATTCGCTCAGAATGCCCTGAGCTGGTTCAGGTTCCAAACAGCCAGATTCGCCTGCTGTATCGCGGAGTTGAACTCACTGACGAAAGCCCTATCACCGAGCACTGGAGGCCAAGTTCAGATGAGAAACACCTGGATTTACACTTTTTGGTGATAGGACCCAGTGCCGTCGAAGGATTTCAGCTTGCGCTTTGTGACGTGCCTTGCCCTTTGGATCTCGAGAAACGCCTCGAGGAGTGTGCTCAGGGGCTGAACCGCGGAGTCCTGCCAGTTCTCTCAGAGAATGGCTCGGGCGGAACATATTTTCTCAAGAACATTGCTGGAACAACTTTGGCAGTGTCACGGCCTCAGAGGGCACATCCCATTTCAGCGTGCTGTTTTGAGTGAGCCTGGCAAAAGCCGATCGTCAAGTAGACTTTCTTCCGCACTGCCCTTAGGTTCAAACCCAAGGATGAAGAAGCCGGTGCGCCCCAGAACCCACGCGGATATGCTGGCAAAGAGAACACCCGGCGCTGGCAGACGGCCGTCGCCTCCGCGCACAGAGCAGTCCGCGAAGTCGCGGCCTTCTTGCTGGACACTTCCTTCTCTTTGGATGGTCACGGTCGTGCCGATGCGTGCGGCAATGCTGGCGTTCCCATGACCACGCTTGTCAGATGCCGGCACCAGGCTTTCGTACCTGTTAACATCAACGGGGACAGCCACGTTGTTTGGAAAGTTGGTGCGTTCCAGGCATTCGTGCCAGATGCTGAAATGTCTGAAGACTTCGGGCACACTGTCCATGCAATTCGAGATGTTCACAGAATTGGGATCCTGGATATTCGTATAGTCAACTTCGATCGCAACCTCAGCAACATGACGCTTGACTTGCATGAGGAACAGTTACAGCTGTGACTGGCTGGTCTGGTGTTGCCCGCAGTAGAGCTTTTGCTGTTTGGGGTTGTATAATGCTGATAATAACCCCTCCATCGACGTCTGTAGGAACCAGCTTCAAGCACCATGTTTTGCCTTGTAAAAGTAAGTAAGACAAGCAAGCGATACGCCTGTCTCGTGTAGGCTGCAGCGTTGTAGTCGGCACATACCCTTCAGAATGAGACCTGCACGAATGCTGTGTGAGCCAGTGGCCAGAATGCCTTACACAACTCTGTCGCTCGAGATGTAAAGACGATCAAGCAGGGATTCAATAGACTACCACCCCCGTTTTGTGGAAGTTTTGTTCCGTGAATGCTATCGCACAACAGCAGACAATGGGCCCTCTCTGCACGACGCCACAACGATGAATCTCCATAACCGCTCTACCATTCTGGTGCAATAGAAAATGGCTGCTGGGATTGGCAGCTAAGGCTTGTCCAGAGACGTGGCAACAAACTTGTCCCTATCGATCACGGCTGTTCCCTCCCTGATCGTCTTGACTTCATGCTGTCTGATGTTGCATGGTCTTCCTGGCCGCAGAGTAAGGACTGCGAGCGGTAATTCTTAAATGTTTTGGGCCAACACTTAGCTTGGAGTTGCATCCGACATGACGAATGCCGACATGTCGCTGCCCTGAGGAGCCATTTAGCGAAGCTGAACTTGCACACATAGCCCAGTTGGACGGCGAAGCTGATGCGAGGACTTTGCATTCTTGCTTGGAATCCGAAGCCACATTGGGTGGAGTGGCAACGCCCCAGTCACATTGTTGACAAAGCCCCCGCTTTCCACGATGGTAATTTAGCCTGCACTGTAATGCACCTAGATCAGCCGCAAACCCTGAGCCAGCAGCCACAGCGATGAGCCATGAGGAAGCTCTCTGCGGCACTTGGCCTAGAGCGGCATTGCCTTCGTCTGATGGAAGTCTCGACGCGCTGGCTCCAGGCAGGCCACACTTTGGAGTTGCAGGATGTTGTGTTTCTCCTCCATGAAAAAAAACTTGCCGGGGTCTTGATCTCAGCAGCCGCCGTACATCCTCTGTCGCTCCCGCAGCATAGGAACTGCCGAATCCGTCGGCCCTGTCCGTGTTTAGGCAACATGACAGAGAGCTAGTTCCAAACACGCTCTCTTTGTTTGACCATGCTTTACATGATGAGTACACGGGCATGGATGCTATGGCCAATCTGATGCGGTGGTAGCACGGACGTTCTTATCGTGCGGGCATGGATGCTCTGGCCACTAGACGCACACGGACGTTCTTTTAATTTTGCCAATAGATGCACACTGGTCGCACGGACGTTCTCATCATGCGAGCATGGATCCCTGGCCAATGGATGCTGGTAACATGGGGATGTTCTTTGGCGCTGGCAGTGATGGATTGATAGCACGGACGTTCTGATTGTGCGGGCATGGACGCATGCTCCCAAACCCCGTTGTGCATTGCTGTGCAGATGAAATGAAAGATCGAAGCAAATAAATACTGCGGTTTTCAATAGACACCGATGCAATCAGGGTACGCGTTTTGCGCGTCTACAGTTCGCTGGAGGGTTCAACCAAGCAGAGCAGTACTGACAGTACTGTACATCCCAAGCCAAGTCCAGCTCCGTCCGCCCTGTGCCTTGGCGCCCTGCGCAGGTTGCTGCATCTCGGGGCTGCACGCTCCACCAGATAGCTGCAGCTCTTTATCGAGCAGACGCGCATCCCGAGAGACCAAGCAAGGTGGAAGGCGCGAGAGTCTATCATAGTCGGTCATAGTTTGAAAGGGGCTGTGCAAGCACACGATTGCCCTTCCAGGCATCGTGAGGAACTGCATTTCATCTGCGGCGGCAGCGGCAAGTACGCCTGACAAAGGCACTTGCGAGCATCGCGTGAGCCTGCGTTTTCATACTGTGCATCTATGCCGTTAGGACAAGACTGCAAAGGTAGGTCATATCTGAAGAAGAGTGGGCCAATAGGGGGTCCAGAGCAGTCCACAGAGAGGGCTCCAAGCGGGTGCATGAAGAGATAGGGGCTTTTTAAGGGGTTCACAGGGGCATTTGAGCACAAACCCTGTGAATGGGGTCGGTTGCATCGACGTGGCCGCCCTTGTGAGAGCTCTCATATTGGGTCCACAAATGGTTCAAAGGGGGTTAGGGGGGTTGTAAGTTAAAGGGTTTCAGAAAGGTTCACAAGGAGAGCAGGGACCACGGCGTAGAAATGGTGTAGAAAAACCCATCGGGATCCATAGGGGGCCCATAGTCCATTGTTGGCTGGAGGTCAGGGTGTCCTGCAAAACGGCGGGCGAAGGCGAAGGGACCATGGGCCCTGGACGGTGCTGGGGCCGAACAACGCTCAGAGGTTTTTAAGCAACTGAAGGCTAGCGTGACATGCAGTGCGCATGCGCGCAGCTGTGGTGGTGTGTGTGTGTGTGGGTCTGCGTGCAATTGAACCACTTTCGACCGGTTGTCGCAGGTTCCGGATCGCTGGGGCGGACCGTGTCTCTTCGTGCTCCGGCCCCGCTTGCCGAGACCGCGGATGGTTGCCTTTTCAACCGCGTGCTCCAAACGGGAAAGGAACTGCAGTGGACCCAGATGTTGGAGGACTCGGACTGACGGCATGCAGACGGAGTGGATGGACGTTTCATGTTGTGCGAAGTGCGAAGTTGATTGGCAGGACAACTTTCGGCGTCATGTGGGAGATGAGTTGACCAGGCTAGTGAAAGCCATGCAACCAGAACCGGGGTCTCGACTCGCAACAAAGGCAGACTGTCGAAACACACTTGCTGCCCTTCTCAATACATACCTGATCGAGACTCGTTTTGATTGCGGACACTGCAAGGTTTGCAAGCATGGGCTCGCGGTGACAGCTGAGCAGTCTGAGGATGAGAGTGTTACACTCAGCGCAGTCAATTGTTTCTATATGGTTCGATCGGGCTTTTGCTATCAACGTTGATGCCTTGTCACAGCCCGAGGTCAAGAGCCTGAGATCCCACTGGCGCGTTCGAGTCGAGCATACGTGCCTCCCCACGCGCGGAAGGCGTAGTCGCTGCAATCACGTTGTCATGGTCGCAAAGAACAAGGACAGCCTCCATTAGCTTCAGCATCCTGGAGACCTTGGGCAACTTGGGTGGCTCCTTCATGCTCCTTCTCGCATGTGAGAAGCGCTGAGTGATGCGGAACAACATCTTGGAGACGGTTCTCATGGCCTTGACATCAGTTACATTCAGATATACCATTCGGATGCAGACCGCAGCCCTAGGGCTGAATTCGAGATGGCCCCTTTGGTCCGTCCCACCGCTGAATTTTGCTGCACGGATGCGCAACTGCTCATCTTGTGCCAAGGCGTCTCATGGCAGCCGCATCGGTTGAAGACAGTAGATACTCTTACATCATGGGCATATCATTTCATCTGCAAACCTGTGGAAAGGCTACTTTATGATGTTCTCATGACTCGTGCTTATGAGATGCCTTTCAGGCGAGCAATCCGAGGCTTCCAAGCGCTCGCGACATCTGTACAGGCAGAAACTTATGCTTGCAAGCTTGGGCGGCCTGGGCAAGCAACAAAAAGCGAAGTCTGATGTGGAGTGTGTGGATGTGGAAGACTCTGGCAAGAGAGGGCAAGAGTGTGTTGTGGTGATTCGGGCATTTGCCACTGCAGGCGCTTCTTATGCCACGAGCTGGAGCTCTCAAGGCCGCTCGGTAGCCCTGCACAATAAATCACAAGAACGGGTCCGCCTGGCCATACTCAAGTTCTCCATGAGCTGCTTTGCAATTTTCGATGGCTTTTTCGATGGCTGTACTTTGTGTTGCATTGTGTTGCATCCTATTTTTCGGGAGGCGATGCTGGCAAGTGCCTTAAACTCGCTTGAGTCCGTTGAGCACATGGTGTTGGCAGGCCGGCCTGTGCGAACTCTTTCATTAATCGGTTTGTAGTGCCCGGAGGGTTGATTCAACATGCATGAGCCGTCAATCAACGCCATCCTCATGTCTTCTTGCCCCATGCAGCCGCCGCTTTTTCGACAACCGCAGAAAACCGTTACGGCGTTCGCCAGGTCTCTGCCGCTTTTGTTACGAGGCCCAGGACGATGACACGGTGATCTTACAGGCCTTGGAGCTCATGATCTGGTACTGCTTTGTCTTGTAGACGCATCAGATAAATCTGATGAGTTGGCTTCTTAGGTTTCTTTGAGATGATGTAGCCGGTTGCTGAGGAGCAGCTTGCCGCCAAACAGATTGCAGAAACGCTGGCAAAGTTCCAGCGCTTGCAGGCTTTGCGGATGCTTCAGCAGGGTCTGTTTGCTAACAGTTTCAGAACAGCCGTTCCGGATTGGTTGCTTGGACGACACATCGAGACTAGCTTGGTTGAGGAGAACATCGTTGAGAACTCTGTCCGCGTAGCAGCAGTTGATGCAGAGAGGTGGGCATGGGATGATCCATGCGTGTCAATATCCTCTCCAAACATCATCTGACATGTTGGGACATCACTCTGCACCTATGCAGCTGCGCTCTCATTCATGTACCGTTCATGTTTGCACGCTCCCTTTCATCTTGACAAATCTTGTCCGTTCTCGGCGGAGGGCATTTCTCGAAATCAGGCGTTGTGTGCCCCAGTATGTGGCAGAACAGCTGGTTGGGGTTCCTGCTGCGAGCTCAGGGTCCATTCGTGCTCTTTCAGCGCAACACTGTGCCCCATCCGGCCTCTGCATTGCTTGGATGGCCCTTAGGTCTTCGTCGCAGAAGGTTTGCAAGAAAGTGCGGCAGCCCCAGCTATGATGTGCTCCGATGCAATGGAATCATAGGCAAGGCTAAACAGTCCCGATGGAACCAGATTTGGGCGACCCGAAGACGATCGAAGACACCACACAAAAAAAACACCATCAGCAGGACACAGGAGGGCAAACAGCTCCTATCAAAGCATGCAGCAACTGTAGCGGTCTGCTCGATTCTGTTAAAGGAAGCGAGCGCAGCTGTGTGGACAGCTGGGTGGTGCAGAGTGCAGGGGCTGTTTGCCAGGCTGAGGAGCTTCTGCGATGGCCGTGTAGCCGACGACATTGCCTGTGCAGAGATCTGTGGGGCTTCTGGAACGAAAGCACGAAACACTGCATCATTATAGATTTCAAGGTTAGTAGATCATTGATTTCAAGGTCAGTAGAAGGTAGAATCTGGTAGAGGGGCAGGAGCAGCATCAGCCTTTAGAGAGGGCCCTTCCCTTTCGCGGCGTTCTGAAGCCATCTGAAGCCAGGGTTGCCCGACGTCTGCAAAGCCCATCGCTGGCACGGCAGGCGCTCCTGGAGGACTGCCCTATAAAGACCACAAGATGGCCTGCCAGCAGTTTTGCTTAGGCAGCTTGAGGTCTTGCCCTTTCGGCAGCTGAGATTCGAGATCCTTGAGCGGACTTTTCGACCTCAGCTCGGAGGTTCGCCATGCTTGCCAGGAGCGCTTCGCGGAGGACTTCTACGAAGGTGCCGAGCGGCTCTTCAGTCACTCGGACTGTGCACTCCCTTGTTCCCCGGACTCCCCACCTTTTTTCCTAGTTTTGCTCAGAGCTCTATGCTCTTCACCCTCTTGCACTCCTCACCCGGGTTCTCCCGGCATCCCCCCAAAGAATTGTGGTGTGAGCATCCCTGGAGTGCCCATCTCCAGAGAGAAGTTTCGAGAGAAGAATGCCGAGCAGACACTTCTGTTTCCTGAAGAGGGAAGTAAAGGTGGATGTGACGGTGGATGTGCGCTTGAATGCGCTTGATGAACTATAAGTGCAGCATCCCCTACTCCGAATACTACTTTATACTGAAAAACGACCCCGTAAGGCGACGATGCCCTGGAGGAGCCATTCTAACGAGATCTAGGTCCGAACGTTGGTACAGCGCCATCGTGCCCGCCAGCAAATATAAGAGCACCCATCAATCTCTTAGGTTTTGGGGTGGGAATGTTCGAAGCATATGCTTCTCGTGCATTGCTTTGGCTTCAAGACTGGTCTTATCGAGGTGGACCTGTGTTCTACATGATCATGCATGAGAAGTGTTCAGGGTTCGGTATCATGTGTATGCGTCGGTCTTGGTCTGCTCTAGACTCCAGCGGACTCTGGCACCATCACATCGTGGCCACTTTTTGCCCCCATTGTTTGAGGCACAACAGAATCATTTTCATGAAGAGCCCCAAACACACCATCATATTGGTAGCCACTTCGCTTGACTTGTCTTTCTATCTTTTAATTTGCTTCTATAATCTAGTCTTCACTGGGTGATAATAATATTCAAAGAGAGCGAAAGAAATGACCGTTAAACGTTTTAGATTTAGCCACAACTTGGTTGTGTTCAGGGTGAAATCTGGAAAGTTCGACTTGCCGTCGCGTGACTAGAGAGCATGGCACAGAGACGTATAGCTCATGTCTGTTGCGGCGGCTTGTGACTGCACCCGCCGTACTCTTCTTTTGAACATGCTCTTGAGTTAGGTGTTTTTGCGCAACTCAGGCGCCATACTGGCTGCCCCTGCTCGCCTTGGGTCAGCATCCTTGACTTGAGTGAACGTTGCTTCCAAAAGCGTGCATGTGCTCGATGCCCTCTGTCATGTCTTGGCCCCGAGGCACCAGTTGAACCTTCTGTGTTTTGCGATGTCTCCGAGGCGCAAGCAGTGGCACCAGATTTGACATTGCGGCATGTTCGCATAGAATATGCGCAGTGTCAGGAACCACTGGTCCTCATCTCATCCAATTGCTCGGATTCTCTGGGGCATTGCTCCTGAGCTCCACGGCTTACCTCCTGACGAGGACTCGGCAGAATTCCCTCTCGTCGCTTCACCGGCTCAGACTGGCCTTCGTTGGACTGGCAGGACCTTCCCAAGGCACGCGTCAAGGAGAAGCCCTTGAGGAGAGCCGCCAACGAGGCGCCGTTCGAGAAAACTTTGAAGATCGCGTCGTTCGCTTGCTGAGCTTTTGTTCACCATTGGTGGCTGCAGTCCGACCCGTCGCCAGATCCAGATGCTGCAATGGGGCCAGCTTGCTAAGCGCCAGGGATTTTTTTGAATTTCTACACACCTTCGAATTGTCTGTCTGCGCTTGGTGGGCCTGTAGAAGCATGCCTCACTTTCAGCAAGGTTGGTTGTTCTGATCTCCAACCACACCAGCGAGCAGACAGTTAAGGAGCGAGTCACGGCCTGCTCTTGTTGGCTTCTAATCTGCTGACTAGAAACCGTGTCTCGAAGTTTCCACAAAGTTAGCAAACAGTTAGACACGGATATGCGTGTTGTCGAGGACCTGGCGAACAGACTAGAGGGTCCCAACTGCCTCTTTCTGGAAGACAGTTGTGGGACAGCACTGGAGGCGTGTACTCAAAGTGTGTATGCATGTAGGCAGGAAGACATAGTGTTAGTGTGTACTCACAGTGTGTATGTACGCATTTTTGCGTACACAATTTGTGTGTGCACTTCTTGACCGGGGACCGCATTGCAGCTGTCGATGACCTGTCGTAAGGCGCTCGGCTACAATTGCCACAGTGGTCCCGACAAACAGCCTTAACCTCATTGGAAAATTTTTCGTGAGAGTCCCATGATTCCCTGTGCCGCAACGTAACGAGTAACATCTTGGGGTTCTGAAGCTCCAGTCGTGCTTAGGCGGAGATGCCTTCATCCGACCCATGCCTCTACCCTCGGGGCCGCGAAGGCCACTCTTGGCTTGCGGACCACCATCCTACATGCACTCTTTCACGCCAAAAAAATAGTCAACATGTGGGAAATCTCTACAGGAGGCTTGGCCAGATGGCCTTCAGCCCCATTTTGGCTGGCGGCGGCATGCGGGGCACTCAGCAGAACTGACTGGCAGATTTGAGAAGTGAGCTTGCTGAACTGGCCTCTGTTCAGAGGCTGCTACCCTGAGCGCAGCTCATGTTGCGTGGCATTTGGGCACCTCCATCTGGGGCACGGGCCTCAGTTTTTTCTTTCCAGTGGACGTGACTTGCGCTTTGTGCGTAGGACCTACAGCCTCGGTGTGGTTGATGGATTTCCGCCCAAGACTGAGCAACATTGGCCTGATCACGGTTTTGCAAGATTTGAAGAAACCAAAGCAGATCTCCAAGGCCCAGAATCAGCCTGTCCAGGGCTCACTTTGGCAGCCGCCGTTGAAAGCGTGGCGTCCACAAGGCAGAGGGATTCTTCTCAGAGCACCTTAGTGGTCCATGATGCGCTGATGCCTGACAACGTGGCTTCGCCATGCTTCGCACTCGGAGGCTACAGATCGTGAAAGATCCGGATGTCCTGTTTGGTATGGATCCTCAGTCGGTCGGAGCCCAAGAACTGTGAAGCCTCCAAGTGTGGCTACTGGGTGCTACTTATTCCATGCTTTCCGAACATCTGCAAAGGGTTCCAGGGTATCCAGCAAGCCACACCCTTGGCATCGAAAGCTGGAGGGCCTGTATGCACGAGAGAGGAGGAGCATGACAGTTACGAGCGGGGGTGCGGTCAAGCTCGCAAATCTCGCAGACCACACTCCTAAACTGCAAGACGGCGCTCTAAGTCTGAGAACCTCGGCGCAATCTCAAGCCAACTTCTTGTAACAATAACTAGACATTCGCGCTCGATCATACCAGGCCTTCCTACCAGGCTTTCTCAATGAAATCAGTGCAATCAACTACAATCCACAACTCTCCTCAGAATGCGGTTTTATGTCTAGGGTGCTCGCAAAGGACCCGAGTCAGGAGAGCTTACAGCATAAGAGGCGCTGTGCTTGGGGCAGGTGCAACCACGGGCTTCAGGTCAACTGCAGCAGAAAGCCGCTTGGGTGCAAGTAGGGGTGTATAGGGGCTTAAACTATAATTCCAAAGCCTGATATTGTATTCATATACTAAAACCAGAATGCAAGTTATATACTACTATAAGAACATGCAGATACTACTAGAAGAACATGCTAGTTTAACGGTATCACGGTATCATACTAGAAGTCTATACTGCGCAGAACAACAAATGATGTAACAGTATAACGATGAATGTTGTAAAAGATCAGTGCAATAGTACCAGTACAGCAATATAGGAATACCAATAGCATCTTATAATCACATAACCATTTAATCACATCATCAGTCTCGGGATGCGGAGGATCCGGAAACGTTCCCTCCGAGAACTCCTCTTGCCAGAAGCTCAGCTGGGGGTACTTAGGGTTTAGGATGGAGGGTTTGGGGTGGAGGGGTTGTTTGTAAAAAGTCTAAGCATTCTTGTCCACTCACGCCCTTCAAGGCAGTGCGCCTCTCCAAATATGTGGCATTGCATCAAGCGGCGGTTGCAAAGCTCGGCCTTCGCGCGCCTGGACAGCGAGAGCATCTTGGAAATGAGGACCAGCACGAAGCAGACTAGACAAGGGTGGTGGTTGCTTAACTGGTTGAATCATGACTTCATGAGATTCATGAGTCTGAATGCGGTCCCTCCTGGCTTGCCTACGGCATCCCGAAGGATACGGGCAAGACCAAGGTGCTGGTGGCGAGCTTGGTGCCGGGTTTTGCTGGGTCTTTTCCATTTTTCGACCTGTTGGGATGAGCAAGTCTCTGTTTCCTTGCTAGTGCTACTGTTACAGCAGGAAAGCTCGGAAGCCATCAAGCAAGGTAGCAGGCTCGAAGTCTAGCTCTGGGCGCCGGTGTTACGAGGTCTACAGCTGCCAGCCCTTTGCTCAATGTGGTGGGCATGGCGATCGCCTAAATGGCATCATCACCGTTTTCCTGCTTGCAGCGCCTGAGCCAATGGAGAATTCAACTTTGCAGTGTCACAGGGAGGTTCAGAGCCACCCAGGGCCACTTAGGACTACCGAGGGGGCCACCCAGAGTTTGCCGGGAGGTGCTCACAGGCCGCGCGTTCTTCATCGACTCCGAAAGCCCGCTGCCTTTGCAGCTACTGCTCGAGCCACGCAGCATTGACTGGCGAGCCGGCGCCCTGGAAAGCGTGTGAGTGACTCTTTGACAGAGTAGAGTCGTGACATGCATTCACGGAGCAGTTAGGACAGCGGTAGGATGTCCCTCGAAATGACAAAGGTATATGGCGGCTTGAAGGCAACGGTGTGCTTCTTAGAGACTCTCAAAGCGCAAGTTCAGTCCTTTGTCCTTCGTCCTCCTATCGTAGTGACTACGCTACGCTGCACCAGTGCCACAGTGCTGAGCTGCGAAAACGGCCCGAGGCGGGGCTTCGGCACGTCTCCTACCACGACAAGCGCTGGCAGTTCGAGGCCATATGAGAGGCTTGCCAACCAGGCTCACTTGCGCAGCCTCGCGTGTAGGCTGACCTTGAGAAGCTTGCCTCCTCTGAAGAGGAGGTGCTGGTCATCAATATGCCACTTCCATGCACGCAGTTTCCAAAAGACACAAAGCCATGCTTCCACGATCGTCCACGATTCTTGCAAATTGTTCTGTGGACCGTCTGTCTCAAGGAACTATCGAATGATACGATCACTCTTCGAGGCTAGAATGGGCGGGACTGAAGCCGGAGACTTTCGAGTGGCTTCGGATGAGGTGACACGTACGACATGCAGTTAAGTAGCCCAGCATGCCGATGCTTCTTGTGCGGCAGGCTCCGGCACTTGGCAAAGCAGCTCGGGAGCTAGGTGCGGGATTTCGGAGAGAGATCCCGACCGAGCCCAGACAGAGTGCAATTTTGCAGGCCTTCCAAACGGCGCGCCGCCGTTTCTTGCAGCAGAAATCTTCGATCTGTGCGCTTCTCGGTCTGCCATCTGCCGTTCCTCCCCAGTACTCCACATCGGGTGCACCTTGACAGGCTCTTTGCGCCCACGCAGCTGCTCCGTCAAGAGCTTCGCTCACTTCGATCGGAGTGAGAGTCCAAGCAACAGGAGCATTTTGACATTCGCCGCCTGCTCATATGTTGAAGCAAAGGCTTTCCTTGCATGGAAACACGAGCTTTATCGCCATCCACTTACGCTCAGACCTTAGCCTTAAACTCTTAAATAGACTCTTTAGACATTTGAGCAAAGCAGGAGCGAGAGCGTGGATGCACGCCGGCTGCAGCAGGTACCGGGCAAATTGCATGGGATCCAGCACGTCATGATGGGCCAGACGAGCTGCAGGCTTCACGCGTTTGCGTGGATTTGTTCGGGTTTCAGTAGTCGCTCTCTCTTTCTCTTTCTCTCTCCGTCTCTCTCTCTCTCTCTCCCATCGCCAGCCACGTCTGCCCGAAAGGTCTTCCTGGACTGTGCGCGGAAGGCGGAGCGAGACCTGGGCAGAGCCCTCACAACATCACTGATGTGGTGTGTGAAGCATGTTTAAAGCTATTTTGTGCTCAGATTCATGTGCTGCAGGTTTGCCATCGGAGGTTCCTTGGCTGCTGGCCACGGACTCAAGTGGCATCATCGACCTGGCATCAGAGCTGCCCGAGGCCAGTCGTTTTGGGAAGCATTACGAAAAACCTGTGCCATGCATTCTTTGCATCCTTTGCATCCCGTGCAATTGGGATAGGCGAAGTCTGGCAAGCTGCGAATGCCGGAGGTTCGGGCACCTGCCGTCGAGCGTCTGTAATCCCACTGTTTGGCTGCTTGAAGAGGCGATAGGACGTGTGCACATCGACCGGTCCGATCTTGAAGAAACGCGGGGGGCCCTAAGATCGTCCGAGCTCTAGGCAAAAGAATGTCAAGATATACCGAGATATGCCGAGTGCCTGCCGAGGCTCAGCGGCGCTGCTGCAAACTACGCAGAATGGCTATTGTTCGGCCGCGCTGCTGCTGCAGCATCCTCGGTGAGTGAGGACTCTTCGGAGATTTATCTCTTTTGACGTACCAATTGGTCAAGGTCGTGCTGTCAAGAAGCTACTTCGGTGAAACAGCTGCCGAAGTTGGGCGCGTACGAGCCACCAGCGAGTTTGGCAATTGGGGTGGCCAAGTTGCTAGCATTGATGATTGCTGATAGGTTACGATCCGTGATGCACAATGTGCACGTTGTCACACGGGAAACCCTGTCCTACATCTCATGGGCTTGTGCCCGCCAGGACATGCATATTTTGGACCAGGAGGTGGCTGCGTGCGAATGGATCTGAGCTCCTCGTAGCGGCCGGAATTTTCTAGGCTCCATTCCGTGGCCGCCAGAAAGGTGTGCCTGGAAGTGCCTCTGGTTATCTGCCTCTCCGTCTCCAGCGCAAGCCGTCGCAAGCTCCAACTGAGTTGGCTGCCTTGCAATGCGTAGCTTGTGCAGCTCGCGGCATGCGCGACGAGAAGGCCTTCAGCCACATGCTCAACGAATGAAGCTTGTGGCGTGTGTCAACGAGCTTCCTGCAGATGATGATAGTGATGTTGATGCACGACAACTTGGCCAGAAGGATTGTGGCCGGCGGTGGGACGCGACTCAGATTGGCAGATCGGGAAGACAAAGCATGGGATTCTGGGGTCAATCTACGATTGCTAGAACTTGCTGGCAGCCTTGCATCGTCCTTTCGACATGTTTCTGTAGCCTACTGGGGTGATGCACAATGAGATGTATGCAAGTCGCAACCGGCTTTCCAACCATAGGACCATAGTGCAAAGTTGTAAATTACTAAAAACAATCCACTCCTTGTATTGCTCGTACTTGCTCTGCCTGATTTCCTGCAAATTACGTGGCTCTTTTGCATCTCTCTGCGCAGGCTGACTTGTTTCTACTCCTATTGGCTGCACAATGAATCGCAGGCCTATGAGAAGCTGATCCACGATGTGATCCAGGGCGAGCCCGGTCTGAACTTCCAACGCTTACGCTCCACTTTTCCAACCCAGCTGTTTATCGTCTTGCCGCGCCGGTTTGCTCTCCTTCTGTAGTCTCCCAGTGTCTCCTGTCGTCTCAGAGTTCCTTCAACAATGGCGATCAGGAAAGCCACAACTTCGTGAGGCGGGATGAGCTTGAGCAGGCCTTGCTGGCATTCCTGTCAGCCTACGCACGCGCGTGCGCGCGCGCACAGTCAAATACTTGTGCAAGAATGCGAGAATGCGTGGGGTCACGATAGTGCTTGCAGCTAGAGAAAGTGTGCATGTGCATGCTGTTGACCTGCTTTCCATCCTGCAATGACAGTGATGACAGGGTGACCGCATCCGAACAGCATGACTGCATCCAGAGGCCTGGCGAATATTCGATCCGTTGCTGACAACTCTCGAGAAAGAGGAGGCCATTCAAAAGTTGGCAACGGGTGACATGCTTTTGAAGTCTACACTTGCGGCAGAATGGCCGGAGACGACTCCAAGCATGGTTGCGCGTGCATGTCAGGGAGCCAGTCTTGAGACATATCCTGACATGCCTGACAGAAGCGAGAGCCAGAACGCTACACTTTGGGCAGCCGGGGTCCGCTCAAGGTGCCGTGACTTGCTTGCTTTGTGCTGCGTCGATGTGCGTGCGCTTCATCTCATCTTGCAAGCGGTGTCTGTCCTCAAGGCGGCAACAATATCAGTAGTTATACAGTGCACAGCTCCAGAATGTAAACGAGTCAAGGGGGGAGCAGACGTGTCAAAGATGGAACTACGCAACACTCAGCCAAGGCCCATCGAAACCCAAGGAGTTTACCCCTTCCAACTAAAGGCTGTCCTGTCGGTCTGTCGCCGGTCTCCGGCAAAACATCTATGTAAGTTGGGGCATGATGCCACCGTCAACTCCAGCAGCACGAGCAGTTTCAGAAGCAGCGTTGGCAGAAGTTGTCAGTAGAAGCGGATAAAGTCACGGAGGTGTGAAGCGAAGCTCCCTGTCAACCTGTCAAACTGGGGAGTTTTTCAGGGATCTCCACGAGCCTCTACACCCGTTCATTGTGCAACCATGAACATTTTATCCTGAGGCTCCTAGGGACCTAGGCATGCTACACAAGAGCGTGGAGCAGCGCCCCAGCATTCCAAGCTCTGAGAACAGCGTCAAGTTTGTGCAAAGATGCCAAATTCTTGCTATGGCCTGACTGAACTTTGTGGGCTTTTTTGCCGACCATTCAGAGCACGCGGGCATGACAGGGAACGAATTATCAAGACTAGCTGAACTGCATCTCTGCCAAGCTCTTGCAGGGGCGATGCTGTTTCTGTCCTTGTGACATTGTGTTTACGAGACCCCTGTCCTAGTACCGTCACTGATGGGGTTGACTGCATGATGCCTTGTGGCACTCCTTCACACTTACACAGACACTGTATGCCTGGTTTGCGAGGCTGACATGCTCATTGACCGAATGGGCTTTAGGCGCGTCGCAGCCAGAGCTCTGCGTGCTATTGAACTCGATTGGCTCGGATGCACCAGGCGATACACAGTCACTGGAGTACCCGGCTTCGCGGAGGATGATTTCGATTGATCAAGGACCGCGAACGCATACTTTGCCGCTTATGACTCGAAGCACAAGCTGTGTGCCAGATTGAAGGAACTTGAAGGCAATCCGGGGGGCAATCCCTGAACGACCTCGTGTGCTTGGAATGTTGCAGGCCCTAATCCGAGTACCGCATGGACAGAACAATGTAACTTCGAGATCTGTTGGGCTTGGCAGCAACAACTGCAATCCAAAAAGGTAGTTTAAACATTGAGGAACGAAGTTGACTTCCCAGTTCCACCGGATGCAAGTGGAGGTCCAGCGGCCACCTTGGAGCGCGGAGACCTCGCACGCAGACCCAGCGGGCGCCAGTGAATCCCGTTGCAACATCCACGTCCGGCAGCGGCAATTTCATGGGTAGCGAGCTCAGATGAGCTCAGATGAGCTCAAGCTCTCAACTCCCTTGATCCTGCATCTCCTGTGCATCTTCGTCTCACTTTCTCACGGTCGCGGTGGCCTTCAGCACCACGAAGCGCTGCCGCGCTGCCCTCCCAAAGGCTCTTGAGGTGAGATACCTGAGAACCTTGAAGACAAAAGGCCACTTGAGGGCCATGCGCCTTTAAAAGCGTGCTCTGCAGATGCTTGTTGCATCCTTTTCTGGTGTCTTGCAGCACGTCGTGCATGTCAGATCCACAGCGAAGCTCCAGTGTTGAGCCCCTCCGCCCCCTCCCCCTCGAGCGTTTTAGGCTTCGAGCGGCACCTGCAGTCCACATTGACAGCATAACCTGACAACATTTGACAACCCGTGATAGTGCTTATGAGGCCTAAGCCCGAGTAATGCCTAAGAGCGCTTCTGCATGTCTGTACCATCTGATGCCAAGCTTCTTAGCACCGACTGTGACGATGTAGCAGGGCTCGGCAGGCGGGGAACCGCGCCTCGGCAACGAGGGACGCGACACCAAGACAGCCGGGATCGTATAGTTCATGGCTCCCACTGCAAGCAATGCTGCCAGCCAATGGGCGGAAAAGCGCAAAGCGCAGGCAGCATGCTGTTGCAAGTCGATCTGAGCCTGTGGAGCCTGCAGAGTCTGTGCTGACATGAGGTCGATGCTGCCAACGCAAGGAAGGCGGCCAAGGAGCAGGGAGAAGTGACGAGCGACCATACCTTCAAACCCAAGATCAGGCCAGAGCCCTGTGACCTCGTTGACACCTTGCGCAACTGATATGCCTGGTGGTGATGAGGGTGTTTGAATGACTTTCACTTGCACTTCACCATACCCTACCTGAACTTATCTGGTCTTGAATCGAAGCCTCAGAAGCTCAAAAGTTCCGTTTAGTCTAGGAAGGCTGTGACGGGAGCGACGCAGAGCCATGGCGGGCCGCCCGATCCCAAACTCCCTGAAGAAGCAGATGCAGAAAGCCACGGCCTCCCAGCTGGAAAGGGTGGCATTGTTCGATGTCACTCTGTCAGTAGTCTAGAGATGTCTAGAGTTTAGACATGTGTAGGCTGATTTGCGTGGAGTTCGTTGGTCAAGCACTTTGGGAATCTGGTGCCAGCTTTTGATGATGATGTTTGTAGCACATGTCACAACTGGATCCAAGGTGAAGCACACCGACATGCCCAATGACATGAAGACAGAGGTAGTCGACATCATTGCAGGCAGGTTGTGTGCGACAGAAGCGCGCAAGCGACGGGGACGGAGGTTGCTCTGTGCGAGCAAACGACAGGTTCAATCGACAAGTTCACGCTGCCAACAGGCGTGAACTTTGAAGGAGCCACGCGGGCGATCAAGGCCTTGTGCTGCTAGTGGGAGCAGCTTCACAGAGGGCCGTGCAGATGGTCATAGATCGTTGCACACATGCAGGATGCCTTGGACAAGAGTTATGGCTTCAATTGGCATTGTGCAATGGGGAAGGGGTGGCCAGGCTGCGCAGTGGTGATGTTCAGTCGATGAAATGTTCATTTGAGTACCCTGCCTGCGCATGCCACATCTCAGGTTCTGCTTTGACGTCACAGCACAGAATGGAACTTTGATGCACTGCTCTTCAGCTGGAGTGAGAAAACTGTGATTACGCTCTAAAGCGTTTCGATCATCACAGTATACAGTGGATGAGGCACCAGGTGACAGATCTCAGTATTTGTTCTTGGGCTTCTCAGGTTACTACCAGGGTGAGCTGGCCATTCTGGTGTACAAATGTTGACAGGGCTACGTTTTGTAGTCTCGGTCCGATGTATGTTGATCTCTCTCCCCACCGAGCGGCGGCATCCGAACAGCTATGGATGGGTGTACAGACTCGCAGCATGCAGCCGATTGTGTGCTCCAGTGCGATGGACAGTTTACAGTACATGACAGTGCATCGAAAGGAAGTCAAGCATCAACTCGTCCACAGCGTGGTCAGCAGCTGGGCACCTCTCAGTTTGTGGCGTCAAATCTGGCAGCTAGGATCATAGTCGGCAAGTCACTTTATGCACCCCCCGAGAATTCAGACTTCCGTTTCACCTCACCGGATCGAGAATATCGGTCGAAGACTTGTCCAGGTAGAAATTGACCACCTCAAGCCCAAGACCATGTCACGCTGTTCAAAGCAGGGAAGTGGCTGCGGAGTTGTTGCTGCGCTTCCTCGGACGTGTCAGGCCTGGGAAGTCAGGTCGCTTGAGCTCCTCCGGAAGCGGCAAGGCTTCGTGACTTTGTGAGGGTTCTGTAAATGAGCAACTCCCATGTGCAGCTTTCATCCCGCGCCTCTGCAACTGGGGTCAGGTTGCGCCGGTTTCGAAGGCTGACTTGATAGCGCCGGTCCTGAAGCGGCACTACTGGCGAGTTCATGCTCTTGAAGTGCGAACATCAACACTTCAGGATGACTTGGAGGGACAAGCCTTGCAGGATTCAGTTAAACCCTGGTCGCCGATTTTTTTCGTGACATTCGTAGTTGGCAGGTTGAAGGTGCGAGTGCCACATGCAGGTCCGTGCAATTCACCTGGCTACAGCTTGCGTGGCTTGGCAGGCGTCCAGGAGACTCCGTGGTGACACCTCCAGAAACGCCGGAGGCTCCTTGCACCGCTAAGCCGAGGGGTCGTCCTCAGCCAACCACAATCATGGCTGCAGGAGAGTGAGCATGATAAAATGTTGCAAGTTACAAGCTGCTGCTGCCTGCAGGCAGCAAAAAAGGCCCAAGCGGGCGCAACCTCTTTGCGGAGGTGGGTTTGGCTCACGAATCGCGACATATCTTGGTGACAGCAGCAAGCGAGCACAGGATCTGGTGTGTTATGGCTGCTGACAGGTCAGCTGACCACACGCAGCCCTCCACGAGCAAGTCGCCTGCAGCCCCACACTCGGAGCCAAGAAACTATAGAGCTGCAGGCAGAGAGGCATGCAAAGGAGCAGCTGCTTTTTATCCAAAGCGCGCGTGAAGGAAGCCTGGAAAAGAACGCAGGCCCTGCCAGCTCCGATTGCCTTGCCTGAACCGAAGAAGCGAAAGACACGCGCACACACGCACACACACACACACACACACACACACACACACACACACACACACACACACACACACACACACACACACACACACACACACACACACACACACACACACACACACACACACACACACACACACACACACACACACACACACACACACACACACACACACACACACACACACACACACACACACACACACACACACACACACACACACACACAAACACACAACACACACACACACACACCAACACAACACAACACAACACAACACAACACAACACAACACAACACAGCACAGCACAGCACAGCACAGCACAGCACAACACACACACACACACACACCAACACAACACAACACAACACAACACACCACAGCACAGCACAGCACAGCACAACGCAACGCAACGCAACGCAACGCAACACAACACAACACAACACAACACACAACACAACACACAACACAACACACAACACAACACACCACACAACACACCACACAACACAACACACAACACAACACACAACACAACACACAACACAACACACAACACAACACACAACACAACACACAACACAACACACAACACACAACACAACACACAACACAACACACACACACACACACAACACACACACACACACAACACACAACACACACAACACACACCACACACCACACACCACACACCACACACCACACAACACACAACACACCCCACACACACACACAGCCCACGCATTCTGCACCTAGAACCTCAGGCCTGCAACCTAAAGCTTGCAGCCGGTGGTAGAGAACAAGGTCGCGCCAAAGTAGAGAGTCTTAGAGAAGCGCCTCCATCAAATTTCTGCGAGCTCTAGTCTTCATAGGGCGGCGAGAAGCCTTCGCCTTGGAAAGTCATCTGTAGGACTACGACGCGCTACGACTTCAGCATATGGAGTGCTAATATATTGGGGTCATCCGGTGTCCAAGGCCCATGAGAGGCCCAAGCGGTCTCCGGTTCGGCCCCCATTTTGTCATCAAAGACAGAGTGACAGAGAGGGGGAGCAGAATGAACAGAGTGAGTTAGAGTCAGCAGAACGAGGAGCTTGATCTGTTCGCGAAGCTTGAGGTCCGATCAACATCCCCGACCTTGAGCTCCGAAGGACTTCCTAAGGGTATCACATGGCAGTTGGCAGTTGAGGTGGCAAAGGTGCTTCCCGCGGCTCGAACCTGGGCAGGGGAATCTCGACTGCCACCGGCCTCAAAGACTTCCGGGCCGCCGCGGAAGAAGGCGCATGGGTTACAGCTGACGTTCATCGCCGCACCATGAGACAGGCTGAAACCACAGCTTAAATATGCCAGAGCAGGGTTGAATGATTGTGCTGATCTAGACCGCAAGACAGCGGATGACTGTGAGCTGCAAACGGCTCCCTCGAGGTACCTACTCGGCCCAGGACGGAAGGCCCATCTCCAGCTTTTTCTTGCTGAGTGCAAAGTCGGCCGAAAGTGTGGGTGCCTTCGTCGACAGAATGCAGCAGTTTGGCCAGGTGTCCCATCCACTGCAAATCTCTCCAGCAGCTCCAGCATGCACCAGGTGTGAAGACCACAGCGTTCCCATGATGGTGCATATTAAGGAGGTGTTAAAAAAGGTCCGTGTCTTCCGGTTATACTTCAGGCAACCTTATGATGTTGTTGTTGCAGGGGTTCGCGAAAGTCCCGCCAAAGAAGGCAAGAAATGAAAGCGCTTTTTTGCGAAAGATCAACGACAAGCCGTATGATGAAGTCTTCTGGTGCTGTGCAAGCTCTGAGGTTGCCAGCTGCTGGTGGGATTGGTAGGAGGGCGCAAGGACGCCGTGGAAATGCAAAACAAAAGCCTAGTCGACCTACTCGTAGTAGCCTGGATGAGCCACGCGCACCTCTTTTCGTTTGCGAGCACCGAAGCCCTCGACCCAAGCCCGTGAACCATCGAAGCCAAAAGCTTTGTCGCATGGCCGTCTCTTGGAAGAAATTGTGCGAAATGCCATGGAAGCTGTGCGAAAGCACTCGTGCAAGTTAAGTGAAGAGGCAGCAGCGAGCACAACTCTTTTCCGAATGCAGTGCCCAGGCTGCGCAGAAACTTGGCAGAGACGACGTCAGCAGCCAAAGACCAACAGCAACAAGGTAAACCGCACCTCAAGTCCTTATCGTCCGTCTCGAAGTTGATATCTGTGTTACAATGCCATATCAATATCTGCAGAGGGGCTCCGCGAAAGAAGGCGCGAACGGAGGACACGCTCAAAGTTGGCCATTTCACATAGAAGGAGTTCGAACAATACCACATGGTGCAACACAGCCGGATCAACCGGATATCGCATGTCATGTGAAGCCTATACGCAAGCCGCATCAGCTTAGTTTGAGCTTGCTCCTTCGGCTCATGCAGGCTGCCTCATCCCACACGTCTCTGCCCGTCGAAGGCGCGGCAGTTCGTTGATGGTCCCGGGACTACGCCAGCGCAATGCCATCCGACAAGATCCCAAAGGCCCAAGATGTCCCGAGCGCAGGCTTGGGCTCCCATCCCATTGCCAAAGCCGAGGCAACTCGACATGGACCAGTCCTGACATAGTCTTAGGCCGTGGAGAGTTCTCAGGTTCGGGATCTCACTCCCACGAGCGACCTCCCATCGTGGCCGCGGACGCCAGGCACCTGGAGAATTGTATTGGCCAGAACTGACCCACACAATCAGCTGAAGAAAAACATGGCTGCGCCAGCTGAAGCTTAGCTAAAGCAGCATCTGGTAGCCGGAGACTGCTTTTGGAGCCATGGGCTTTTGACCTGGGCATGACTTCCGCCTCCCCTGAAGTGGGACACGGATCTTTCTGGAAGATTGTGGGAGGCATTGACAAGGGAGGTGTCTTGGTCCGTGAAGGCACGCTCTGCAACCTCTCGGGTCAAAAACTATGACTATAAAATAGATCTTCAATAGCTACACCTCTTCTATGCACAATTTGTGTAGAATGTTTTTCCAAAGGTGGCTGCAGGTGTGGCATCTTGTGTGTTTTTTCCAAAGGTGGCTGTAGGTGTGGCATCTTGCTACGCTGAGATTTATTACACTTCCTCTGCCAGGTGCGGGCCTGAACTCCCCGGCGCTGGAGCAGCGCCTGTCGACCGGGGCGGTGGTCGAAGAGGTCGCCCTGCAGGAAAACCGTCTGCAGTTCAGGCGCGGGTGCGCATGGGGCGAAGAGTGAAGTCCGTGAGTGGTAGAGGCCATGCTCCGAGTTGTTTTGGGCTTCCTGCCCAGGCTGGTTTCTGGCTGCGGTCCACCGCACGGATGGATCAGCGCACAGCTGTCCAACCGGCCTTTGGCTGTCCGGATGCCAACTGATCCGACTCCAGATGGGGAGTCTGTCGAGGCCTCACTGGACACCACCAGATCCTGTCAAGTTCTCAGTCACCCATTTGGTCAGTCCAGTGGCCACACCGCGCCCACGGCGCGTCAAGAAGAGCGGGCATCGCAGATCTTGGAGAAAGGTACGAAGCACATCTCGAGCTGCATGTGCGACGCGGGCAACCTGGATTTTTTCTACATGCTGAAGGAGGAGCTCGCGCAAGGCCAGAGGCTTTTCAGTGGGAATTGGAAGCCAGGCAATGATGGTAAGTGGAAGACTCCCTGGAGAAATGGCCTGGGAAGTGAGCAAGTGGAGGATTCCAACGGCCACAAGCTGCCTGGATTGGCGAAGACGCTGCAGCGATTGTGCGAGCTGGCCAACGCAGACATGCTCCAGTGGTGGGCGAACTACTACGAAGATGGCTCCGTGGGTTGCGAGTTCCATCACGATGGACATGCCGAATTCAACATCACAGCTGGGGCTTCTTTTGGAGCACCTCGATATCTCACTTTTCAACATGAGCATTCCGAGCTAGAGCGCTCGTATCTGCAAAATAATGGTGATGTCTTTGCCTTTGACGCCCATGTTGATGAGGATTTCTTACATGGTGTCTACCCAGTGGATGCCAAGATCGGGCCGCGGATATCCATCATCATCATGGGCCGCTGTCGGGGTCAAGGCATCAACAGCAACTTCTTTCAGGACCAAGCCTCTAATCGCCTTGACTTCGTGAACAGCTGCCGGCAACGGCTTCTGCAACTCCAAAAGCAGATCGCTGCACAGGACCGGACTTCGCCAAAACATCTAGAAAGTCCTGCTTAAGCTGCAAAAGCTTTTCCAAATGTACCGGTGGTGAATGAACTTCTCCAGGAGGCAAACCTCAAGGCCAAGGACCGCCCAGTGATTTGACTGCTTCGTGCTCTTTTGCAGACTCATTTGAGTCAGAAGATAATACCTGTTCAGGGCAGGTCTCATTGGAAGTCCGCTGATGCCTTTTTTGACATCCTATCCAAGTGGTCGAGAGAGAGCGAGAGAGAGAGAGAGAGAGAGAGAGACAGAAAAAGCTATACCAGTACTGAAGCTCACTTGAAGCTCTATGGAAGCTCTCACTGTAGCTCTGTTGACTCTGTGGGTCTGCGGAGGAGGCCGCCGTAGAGGCTGCCGGTGAAGCGGGTGAGGCGCGCGGCACCGGCAGCGTGTCCAAGAAGAGTAATTAGGCGTACTCGCAATGATCGTGGTCATATTCAGCCCAAGCACCAATTAAAGCACAGCACGCCCCGCTCCCTGGATCTTCAGAAAGCGCCGTGGAGACTCTGCAGGATCTCTTGGACGCGGCATACGAGGTCTCCTCGGACCATGTGGCTTTCAGCCTTACAAATGGCCTGCTTTGGTGCTGTCTGAGTGCAGTCACAAGCCCTTTTGACGCGCATCTTGAGTTTAGTGCCACTTGTCTAAGGTGTTCACCAACCGTGTGGTTGACTTGCTGGCAACTGAGCTGCAAAGAGTGTGCTGGGAAAACATTCGCGGTCCTGGGCTAAGTGTGTGTAACAAGCGTTTGGTGCGTCAATTTTACAGGATCAGCTGGCAGAAGCAGCATCCTTGCGCACAAGGTCCGGACTTTGTTGAGCGCAAAGTGATTGCAAAGTTGTGTGCCAGGCAGTTCCAGCATGTTCGGGCTGCAGGTCTTGGGATCAGAGCCAGCTGGCCAGACTTCAGAACGACGCCCTTCTTGCAATGAAGCAGCAGTCTGCAGCCTAGTCCTAGACTGGTCTCTTTCCAGGACCCGAAACTGTCGAATTCCGACACTCAGCCGTGCACCAGGCGGTCCACGCTGACAGCGCTGAAAGAGATCTTCAACAAGGAGGCGGAACATGTCCTTGCTGCATTTCGAAGGGTTTGGCGTTGCCCAGAGAAGGTGAAGCTCTTGAAGAAGTCCAAAGTGCGTTCCAGATGAGACGTCGAAGCGAGCTGATGAGCTGATGCTTGAGCACTACGTGTCCCTTGGATCCCGCGAGCTTCTGGCTTCGTGCGAGGTGTCTACATGGGAAGGGAACGGACAAGACGCGGTGTTGCGCGTGGAAGGCAAAAACATGCAAGAACCACAGCTGCTGCGAGAATAATTCTTGGCGGTGCGGGCGCGGGCTCCAAACTTGATGAGCAGACGGATGCGAGTAGAATTGAGCAGACGCCTGTGCGCTTCAGCTTGACGTCTTCAGACGATTCCCCCTCGACGGCTTCTTCGTCTCCTCGGTCATGGTCGATGTGCTTTGCGATCTTTGCCGGCTGACGTTGGTGCTCATCTCACCAGACATAGCGCAACTAGGCCAGTGCCTCCTGCAATTACGTGTAGCAGGAATGATCCCGGCACTGCGTGTGTCTGATGGATGCTCACTATCAACACTTCAACGTGACGCGCTGTAGCTGAACGGATTCTGCGCTGCCAATGGGCGGCATGTGAGAAACAAGTGCGGCATGGTGGCATGCGAGCATATGCGAACATATGCGAACTGTTTCGAGCTCCAGAGTGGCAAGATGTGTGGACTGTGTGGCGTAAGCATCCTCGAAGTGCTACTGAGGCCAGCATCTTCAATACCTTCACCAGCTCACGGGGAAGGCCTGTAGGCCTGTAGGACCAGCGATTTGCACACCTGCTGTAAAAGACGAAGATTGGCATGACAGCCAAGAGACAACCGTCGGTCGAGCAGACTGACAACATTTGATTGGGTGCTGGGCAGGTTCCCTCTTCTGCTGGAGAGACATGGCTGCCGGGCTAGGGGCTTTGCAGGAACCAGGCGAGTGAAAAGCTGGCATGGTCCGATCATGGGCTGACCGCCGCAAAAGTGCGCAGACTTGCGCGCCAGGATCAGAGGGCGTCACTTCGGACAGATATGACGACGAGGGCAACGACCAGGAAATTGCAGTGCTCAGGAAATTCAACGTGCCAGTAGCGGTGTGACTTTGATCCCTTTTGGGTGCAGGAAGTGCAACTCGAGGGTCCTCCGAGCCCTTCGAGTCTTCCCCTGTATCTCGACTTAATCTCGCACGAAGACAGTGAGGGGTGTGCTGCATGGCGTTGCTTCCTGGACATCCGAGGACCCTGGCAGTTCCAGATCCTCGGAAGGTGGGCAAAACGAAGAGAAGCACCAGCAGAAACACGAAGAGAAACACCAGCATAAGCAGCAACCGAGAATTCTTCTTCGCACGCAGAGCCCTGTCTCAGCCCGGACTCCAGGAACAAGTCGAGCAACTGGACGACGAGCTGCAAAAGCGCATGCGACTGGAATGGATGCGACAGCACTTGGAGGCGCTTGATTCTTCCGGCGGAGGGCACGTGTTCTTCTTGTACTTTTGGTACCGTATCGCAGACGACATCTCATGCCTCCTGGTGCAACGCCACGCACGTCATGAGTTCAGGAGGTAGGAGGGCTTCAGGAATTTTAGGGTGGCCCCAGAGCGTCGCAGTCAAGGATCTGAGGGCAGGTCCCAAGAAACGGTCCTAGGGGGGGTCCCAGGAATGGTCCCAAAAGCAGGTCCCAAGGGGGGTCCTAGAAAATTCCACCTCTGGCCTGCTTGTTCCAGACGCTCTCGGCCGGAGCCCAAGGCGAATTTTATTGTCCTTTTTGTTGCCGGGAGGTGGGTGGGGGCTGATGATATTTAAGGCCAAAACCAGGGCGTGAAGGCACTGGCTGGCGAAAAGTCATGCATGTGAGGCCAACGCACGGTCTCCGCTCCGACACAGAACATGCTGCCTGCATAAGCCTACGCCTTGAACCTTGCACGCTAAACACTCAGAGCCGAAGAAGGCTCCGAAGCACACAGCCCTCCATAATCCCGAAAACCCTAAACCGTGCCTCGAAAGCCCTACGCGTACACGAGGCCTAATCCCTCCGCCCTCAACCTTACACCCTTAACCCTCACACCAAGGACTACGCAAGCCGTTCTGCTTTCAAATGTGAGAGCCGCATTCATCGAAACCCAAAACTCTGATCTCAGAAGCTTTGATTTTGTGACCTTTGGACCTTGACCCAAAACCCCGCACGAAAACACTTGTTTAGCCCAAGCCCTGCAGACACGAATCGCTTTTTGTCAAGAAGGCCCAGTGAACCTCCTCCCCTCCCAACCCTCTGAGTTTGTGTCTGGAGTCAAGGCAAGTGCCTCCCTCCCCCCCCAATCCCAAGTGTTGCGTAGCCTTGAAGACAAGCCAGCAACACGAGCAACAAACAGCAAACAAGCAACAACCAACAGCCAGCAACAAACAACCAACAACAAAAAGCAGCAACCAAGAACCAACAGCAATCAACAACCATCAACCAAACATCAACCATCAACCAACCATCAACATCAACCAACAACCAACCAGCAACCAACAGCCATCAGCCAACAACCAACCAACCAACCGCCAACCATCGACAGCCAATAACCAACAATCAACAGCCAACACCGAACAGAAGCAGGAGCAGGAGCAGGAGCAGGAGCAGGAGCAGGAGCAGGAGCAGGAGCAGGAGCAGGAGCAGGAGCAGGAGCAGGAGCAGGAAGCGGAACAACAATGGGAACACGAACAGGAACCACAACGGGAACAGGATCAAAGCAACAACGGGAACAACAACGGGAACAACAACGGGCACAACAACGGGCAACAGGAGCACCAAGAACAACAGAAGCAGCAACGGCAGAAGTGGCGACAGTAGCAGCAGCAACACCAGCAAAGCAAAAAACAAGTTAATGATTTCAACACATTTCCCCTTCGCTTCACACAAGTGGCCTTTGAATCCCATGAAACACGAGGCACACTGTTGCAAAGGGGGCTGCCCTCTGTTCAACCCCCTGCTACAGCAGGGTGTTTGAATCAGCCGAGGACAAAGCGAAAGGCAAATCGAAAGGCAAAGGCAACAGCAAGGGCAAAGGCAAAGCCAAAGCCAAAATCAAAACTTACCAGGACCTACCAGAACGTGGAATATTCCGCTGTGCTTTACACATGGGAGCCTTAATTTAGAATCCGCTAGAGCCCTTGGCAAGGCAAAAGGCTTGGTGCAAATGTGAGGGCACGAGGGCTGCGCCTCTCCCAACCCGCACAAGGCCAAGCCAAAGTCAAACCATACTTGCTTTTAGAGGTCGGGGACCGACCAAAGCCAACACAGCCAAAGCTTGCATTGCTTTGAAGCATTTCCCCTTCGCTTGATATGCAAGACCTCTGAATGCAAAAATGCAAGAACAAAAACTTGCCAATGCGAAAAGGCCTGTGCTGACACTGGTGCAAATGGGGGGGGGCCCCCCTGTGCTTCTTGACTACGCACATCCAAACCCAGCCCAACCAAGCTACGGAGATTCAAACACGTTTGGCAAGCTTAAAGGTCTGCACTGGCACTTCCGCAAAAAGCGGGGATCGGCCTTTCAGATTGATCAAATGTGCGAGCTTCCATTTTTATCTATGTTTTGTCAATGCCCCACCCAAGCCCCCGTAAACTAATGCAACGCTAAATGATTTTAGGACAAGTTAGTTCGGGCGCTTGAGCCTTATGTCTTCAGCCGGCGTTTCACCCAGCCCGCCCGCCCGGGGCGATCATGTCTTTGCCTTCGTATATCTTGTTCTTGGGGCAAAACAGATTCCATTCCGCGGCAGCTGCGCATCTTCATTCAAGTAGGGCTAACAAGACAAAGAAACGCCTGGCCAGCTTTGTTGAAACTTAGCAAAGCCTACCACAACCCTCCCAGCCCCAGCCCCTCTGCCCCCCCCCCCCCCCCCCAATTGTTTTGTCGGCAATTCTGGAGACGCCATCTTGCCAAGTTTCGCCATAGTTGGAGCTTGAATGTCAGTGATGACATTGCTGGGGTCGGAGTCCTCATAAGTGTCGTTGTTGGAGTCTGGACTTGTCGTTGTGTGTCACAAGTGCCGATGCTTACAGGCATGCATGCACTATGGGGACAAAACAGGGACAAAACCAGGACGAACAACAACAACTCCGCGCAGTTTCTGCCAGCCCTGTCCAAAGGAGCAGCAGCGGCAGCTCGAAGAACAGGCTGAGAAGTCAGGGCATATGTTGGCAAGTGAAACGCGGGCAGCCCCCTTGAAGGATCCACTGTAAGATGGTCATCGATCTCATGTTGATAGGATAAGCCGAGGTTTGTCGCCTGTCCACTTCTGAAGGTAAGTCAGACAGTAATGGTTCTTTCTGACTGCTTGACGATTGACGGCTGGCTTTGAGAAGGACTAGGCGTATCTTGTTTGGACGGAAGGCTAGAGGTTTTAATCCCATCGCTGAGGGCTTCAAACAAGCAAATAGCCGATAGACAATCACCAAACATTGCTGCCTTCACCATCAGCTTTGCACTTGCTGCTTGAGTGGATGGCGTCTGGTCCAGGCCCTGCAGCTTCAATCTGGTCGGCGATTGGATCAGGAGTTTTGTGGTTTGAGGTTTTAGTTTTGTCATGTCTTGGAACGTTCGGTTGCCTTACAACAGGAAGACCTGCAGCGCTTGGAGACTCATCAACGACAGCAGCTGCAAAAGTCGATCAGCTGCACTTCAGAACTATGTCCGAGCCACAGACCCGCTGTGCAATGGTCAAAGGAAGTCCATGGAATCCATTACATCGGGGGGTTTCGAAGCCTGACCAGGTAAAGTTCAAGCCTGTCAAGGTTGCCCGTCCAATCCACTGCGCTCAGAAAAGTCCCACAACCAAGAAGGTCGAAGCACCCTGAACCCTAAACCCTGACTCACATTGCACAGAGACTCCCTCGGCTTTGGAAGCTGCTGCTGGTGGTGTCTCATTGCCCAGCATCCGAGGTTTGATAAGCACCAGGAGGAGGAGATGCGACAGCTCCGGCCTGGGGACACGGCGAAAGCGCACGGCGATCCACCGTTTAAGGCGATGGACGCTGCAGGGCAGGAGTTGGCACCCGCGATAGCACCTTTGGAGCCGCCAAGAACTTCATTGTGCGATTCGCTGCCGGTGATCTCGGAGCACCCAGAGCTGTCTCTGTTTCTTTTCAGCATAAGAAGGGACGCACGTGCCATGTCGGCAGAATTTGCGCAAATCAGCTTTGGCAGCCAATCGTACTCTTGCAATTGCCAAGAGCGTCAGAGGATAGATGAGATGCAGCAACAGCAGATGGAGGAGCTGCAGAGGCTTCAGCACCAATGGCAGTCCTTTGGCTCAGAGGGCAGTGTCGATTCTTTCGGGTGGATCAAAGTAGCTCTGACATGCTCTGAGCATAGCCGAGGCAGGAGCAGGAACAACTGCAGCAAAAGCTGCAGGAAACCCTTCGGCTGCCGGAGGCAGGGTTTAGGGTTTAGGGTTTCGGGTTGAGGGTTTAGGGTTTAGGGTTTAGGGTTTAGGCTGTCTAGGTGGTGCTTGTGTTGTGCCGCTTGTCAGCAAGTCCAGGAGAGAGGCCATGAAAGGCAAGTGGACACTGACGATGAGGATTCCTAGATGCTGTCAGGGGATGCATGGGGTGGGGAGTTGGCATGATTATAGTGGACTGAGAGACCTCAGCCCCTGTGGCACAACCCCCGATCATACTAGAGACAACACGGAGCTGATGAACACTTCTGGGTGCTACTGGAGGTTCAGGATATGGCATTCTGTCTCTTGCGGCTTAATGTTCGCGCAGAAACCGTGAATCTGTGCTCATGGCTCTTCGACAAACCGGGCAAATATTGAAAAAAAACACCTAACCTCGCAGAAAGTCCCTCAAGATTACCGCGCAACCATTAATTGCTTCAAAAGGCTCCCGTGACAGCAAAGTAGTTCATCAGCTCATTCAAGAGGATTGCCTGCTTGTGTGGTACAGATGCAGGAGTCGCACGAACTCCCAGCGGAGACTTGCCTCCAGCTTGCCCCCTCTCTACAGGCAGCGCAGTTGCTTTCCATGGGGCAAAACGGTTTTGTTCCCGTTCCTGAGACTACGCTCCAGGAGCAGAGCGACTACTTCGAAGCCCGTGAGCAGCCGCAGCAGCAATCACAGCCTGCACTGGAGGAGCATCTTTAATTTGCAGTCTTGTCCAACATGTTGACTGGCAAGCTGTGACATTTTCGGTCGATTGCGATCGCCATTTTCTTCACTCCCACAGCTGCGCCTGCGCCCGCACCGGGGCATGCCCGTGCAGTCGGCGCAATCGTCGCAGTCACCCGCAATCAACGTAATCGCGCAGGGCTCGACGCGTGCCGGCACAGTCAGGGTAATCGGCGTAATCGGTGCAGTCGGGGCATGCCCGCGCAGTCGGCGTAGTCGGTGCAATCGGCGTAGTCGGCAAAGCCATACGTCGCCAGTGAAGTCGGCATGGCCGGCACTGTCGGCGCAACCGTGGGGGGGGGGGCCGAACGCGACGGGTTTGGCGCAGTCAGCGCGAGATAGCTCAGCCCGTACTTCGGCGACGCCTTCCGCCCGCACCCCAAATTGGCATGTTTGGTGAAATCAAATCGATCGTGCTTGCCGCTGCCTCGTAGTCTCCCCTGTATAGTATTCCATTTACTGTATTCTACGGCGTGCAGAAGATTCAGTATAAGTAAACGAAGGTGTATGCATGAACGGGTGTATACCGTATCATACTTTATGTATTCAGGAGTTTCCCACAAAGAATTACGTATTCAGAATGCTCCCACAAATCAACTCATGTAGCAGAATGGGTGCTAAGTATGCTGCAACATTGCTGGCCCCCGTCGCCCCAACTCCCATGCTCCGGGGCAAGGTTTCTGAAGGTTTTGTGGGTTTTCCCTAGGTTGCAGCTCTGAGGGTTTGAGGGTTTTAGGGTTTAGGGCCTGGGGTTTTAGGGCTGTTTGAGCCACAACGCCTAAACTCCAGCTGCAAACCCGGACTCCTTGGAGCCCTCGCACAACCTGAACTGTACTTCCTAAGCCTGCAAATCTTGAACACCCCCCCACAGCCCAAAACTAAGCCCGTTTCGCACTTGTTAGTTGATGTTCCTGGGGTCCTCGAGCTTCAAGAATTCGAGTTGTTCACGACGGAATGCGCATCACTCTGACAACATCGAACGACCATCAACCTTTTGCTGTTCCGCTTCTGGCCTTTGCTTGAATCAAGTCAGCAATAAAGGGATCCCTTTCCTGCGAATGACTAACTTGGGAATCAACATGTCTGGAGGAGAGCAAAGGAACACCGACGGCGCCAGATCAGCTAGATGCAGGGAGCGGTGCAGCTGATGCTGTCCAAGAGGATGGCACCACGGAGGCCGAGACGATGGATGCCAACCAGGCAAAAGAACGGCAAGAGTCTTTCGCCCGCTTGGATGCTGCACTTGTGGAATCTCGATGTAAATTAGCAATCATTGCTGGAGGACGCCGGTGTCACTTTAAGTTTCGATCTGACACTAGCCTTGCAAGCTTGTGACTCCAGCCTTGAAAGCCTTTGCCGCTGAGGCCCTGCAGCAAGCTTATCGATCTTCGTACCACTCTGCATATGAGCAGCACACGGGCTTTCTGGACAAGATGCTCGGCGCAGCGAGAGGAAGTAAGGTGCTTGAATTTGGTGAAAGAGGAAGGGTTTCGTGTTGAGGATGGAGGGTTTGTCACGAAACAGAACTCCATCGGAGCTCTAGCGCTTGTTTTTGTTGGTAAACTAAGCCTCCAGTGGTTGAGTTCACAGGAATTCAGAAACAATGGGTGCGTCTTTGGGGCCCATGTCAGAGATCAGAGAGGTGCACACATCACCGCACGAAGGATCTGCGCACTGGACACTGCAGAGCTATGAATCTTGTGTGCACGATAATTAGAACATTGCTCTTGCATTGTTCTGCGGGTTTTGCATCAGTTCTGCCTGCCATCCGAGGGTCAGCCTGCTGCTCTGCTGAACATTATGTACATGAGCATGGCTTAGTCTGCTGTAGGGATCTTGCTGACCGCATGGGCCAAGGTTCGATCAGCGCTGCCTTGATCTTGCTGCTTTGACTGGAACCACAGATGGCACACTTTTCTGGATGTTCGCGCGACCCTGTTGTCAGGTCCCACCTGCAGCCGAACTCAGCACCATGCCGCAGGAAGCGCCTTCAGGAGCAACCTTTGAGGAAGGCGGACTGGGGCGGGCTCGCGCAAGCGGAGATGTGGGGTTGTTTTGCTGCATCCTCCCACCATAATTTCTCCTCATTCCTCCACTGAAGGTCGACTACTGCAACTAAGCATGACCAAGCCAGCGCGAGGTGGCTTCTCCTCAGACATGTTCCAGCTTGGCTCGCTGGTGAAGAAGCTGAGCGAGTTCATTGCAGCTTGGCGGGCCATAATGCATCACAGGTATCACAGAGTGCCATGGGGACTTGCGGAGAAGCTAGTTGCCCACATTCCGATGCTTGTCCAAGGGAGCAGACTCATCGAGGCTGGGGGCAGCTGTGGACATGGGCATGCCGACAGCTCCCTATGCCACCTTTATCCATTGTCCAGGCCAGAGAAGGATGTACCCAGTCCTCATGGTCCACTTTCTCCTTCGCCGCAGGCGCCGCGTTGCACGTAGTTTCTTGCAAACTGCTCTCTGTTGCTCTTGGCTCCCCGTTTGTGAAGGAGCGTGTGATCCTTTCTGGCGGGAGTCGGCATCTCAGCCATGGTGGCAAGTTGCATGTCATCGCATCGCACATTCCCACACGTTGTGATGTTGCACCTTCGTGAAGCTGCGTGAAACCCTGGTCATGAGTGAGGAAGATGGCCTCCAGGCCCACAGGTTCGACCAGGCCGGATTGACATGTTGCTGTCGGCTGCGATGACAACGCGTTGAAAGCCGTCCTCATGATGCTTTGGGACTGTTGGAGGTCCTCCAGCCTCGGTGCCGGACCCGGCAGATCAGCCCATGAGCGGATGAATGGATGAACGCGCGGGCGTCGTTTGGAGCCATCCTGTACAAATCTTCGAGAGCCCAAGAGGGCCACAGGTGCGAGCCGAATTGCCTGTCGTGCAGCCGGCTCCCTTACGTTAATGATCCCCTGATCTAGCTGCAAAGTCCGGCAGAAAACGGGCGGGCACAATGATTTGGATTCTGGGCTGGTCTGGTCTGAGTAGGCCGTCGGACTGACTAGGGATGTCAAGCACGAGTGAGCCGATATAAGCCGAATCAGCAAAAGCTCAACATTGGCTCGAGCCACCTTCTGAAAACCTTACCATGGTACTGCTTCGGGCTGCTGAGAAGAGCATGCCCAGACTGATCAGCAAGCACAGGCAGGGTGCGGCATCACTCAATATACACCGTCACATTGGGCAGCGGAACTAGGTTTCTTGGATCTGCGAGGAATGCAAGAGGCGAGCACCGTGATGTGATCAGCCGATTCCACAAGCAGCTGTAATTGAGTCCTGAAGAGTGAGCCACAAGAGTAAGATAAAGATGCTCTTCTGTCGCACGTGGTATCAAGCGCTTCTGTGGATTCGCCTTCCTCACTCAGTCGTTCTCGTCATGAGTTCGCATTGCCATGGCGATTTGATGACCCTGTTTCAGGTGGTTCGCTGACATTCCAGACAATGGCTGTCGGAATCAAGGATCAGGAATGACAGAACACATAGCTGAAGTTGACGCGTGTCTAGCGATTCTCAGTTGAGCTCGGGCCATTTCGACCCACAGTATCTTGCAGTGGCCTGCCTTGCACAGGAGGTTGCTCAACTAGAGAAGCTGGAGAGGGAGTTGAGCACCCTTTGCTGCAGCTCACGTTTGGCTACGTCCGTGCTCCACCGGTTGACAAAGGAGATGTTGGCAAGTTGAAGTTGTGCAAACATCGCAGCTGTTAGAGAGTTTGCATATCGTGGCCCTGCTCAAGACGCGAGGAGAAGAAGGTCCGTGCTGCCTGCTGGCTCCTGGGCCGCTTGCGCTCGGGGCGCCTGGAAGTGAATGGCTTCCACTTTGGAGCAATCCTGGGTGGGCTCCGAGACGAGTGGCAGCTGGCTCTGCAGGTGATCGGTCCCATGGCTGCCATGGACTCGCCCACCTCTGCCTCGGTCATGGATGTGGTCGGCTACAATGCAGCCATGGCCTCCTGCAACCGGGCCGGCCGGTGGCAGGCATCGCTTCTGGTCCTCGAGAGCCTTGACACCATTCGTCCAAGCGAAGGCACCTACAACGCTGGGTTGACTGCATGCAGAAACGCAGGAAGCTGGCACCTTGCTGTATGCCTACTGGCAGACGTGTCGGCGGCAGGATTGACTCCAGATCTCTACAGCTTCAATACGGCCATAAGTGCTGTTGAAGCGGGCCAGTGGGCACTGGCCCTCAATCTTTTCCGCAAAATGGGCTGCCGGGATCTTGTCAGCTTCAACACCGCCATCAGTGTGTGTGGCAAAGCTGGGTGCTGGAGGGAGCCCCTTCAGCTGCTCTCTCAGCTTCCAAGAGCCATGCTTCAGCCGGATGAGGTTAGCTACGGTGCAGCTGTAGATGCCTGCGCACGACAAAGTCTGTGGCAGCAGGCGCTGCAGACTGTGGTTGGCCTTCTGGCCGTTCGAGCTTCCGTCAACACAGTTTGCTGGAATTCGTTCGTCAGCGCTTGCGGGTCGAGCAAGTGGCAGCTCGCATTGTCCGTACTCGATGCCATGTGCCTTCATGCTGCCTTTCTGCACATGAGCATCTGAGCATCTTGCAGTTCGATGTCTTTTGAATCAGAATCGGTTACTTGCAAGGGGATCAGGCTCAGCTCGGGACTCGAAGCTCATTTGGGCCATTCTGGGTTGCTTGTTTCTGCGTGTCACTCCAAGGCGATGCCACCAGATCGCTTTACCTTCAGCGCCCTGATCTCTACTTTCGAAGGGGCCTCGCTTTGGGAATTGGGATTGGACGCGCTGGCTCAGATGCAACGTCGGGAGGCGCGGATTCTAAGTGCGCTGACAGATGGTTCCTGCTGGGTCGCAGCAAGGCTGTATGACAGTACAGTGTCAGGTGCAGCAGGTACTCATTGTGCAGCTAAAACGGGTATGCGTATGCAACATGCCATAAACCCTCTTCAAAAAACTCGGTCAGGGGTCGGTTCCGGTCGACTTGTGTGGAGAAGGGGAGGCGGCTAGTTGTGGCTACACTAGCGACTTACGATTTGATGGTTGTGTGTTACCTTCCCAGCTTTAAATCAGGGGTTGCATGGTGTGTTATCCACGGCATCTGGCGGGGCATTCTAGCATCGATTCTGGCATACAACCGGCGTTTAGGTCTCGCCAAAAGGTGGACAGATCTTCTTGCTGAGTTGGAAATATTTTGAGCTATGCGAGGTTGTACCAGATGTGGCGTGTTTCAACACAGCCATCCGTTCCTGCGGCTTGGTGTGGGAAGTGGCTATTCTGCTGCTGCACAGCATGATGCAACCGGATGTCATCAGCTATAGCTCAGCCATCCGTGCCTGCGAGAAGGCAGGAAGATGGGACATGGCCCTGTGCCTGGTTGAAGCTATGCCATCTCGCTCGCTGGAGGTGGATCTGATCTGCTGGAGCTCGACAATCAGCGCTTGTGAGAAATCAGGGTGCTGGGAATTGGCAATTTGCCTCCTGCATGAAAAAACTCATGGGATGGGCTCAATGGGCTCAATATGCTCAATGGACATCATCACCATCAACTCGGCTCTCAGCGCCTGCGAGAAGGCCGGGCAGTGGCGAGCTGCTTTACAGCTCTTCTCCGGCTTCCTCGTAGAGGTGCAGAGGGACACGATAAGTCTCAATGCAGTCTTGAGTGCCTGCGAGAAGGCTGGGCGGTGGCAGCTGGCTGCGGATCTGCTCCATTCCGCGTCTTCGCAAAGGTTCCAAGCAGACATCGTTTCCTATAACGCTGTCATCGCAAGCTGTGAAGATGGGAGCTGGGAGTTTGCTCTGGCTCTGCTCGGCGATATGGCTGTCGTGTCATTGTTGGCAGATGAAGTCACATACAATGCCGCAATCAGTGCAGCGAAGCGCACTAGCTGGACGCATGCCCTAGCGCTGCTGTACGGTATGGAGTCCGTGCGCATCATGCCTGATGAAGTAAGTGTTGGCTCTACGATGACCGCGCTGCAGCACGGTCGAAACTGGCAAAGCACCCTGTCGCTGCTCAGGCACATGCGTGAGCGTCAGGTTTACCTGAGTCCTCTTGTCTACAGCGTGGCAATTTCAACATGCCAGCTCTGCCAACAGCATTTGCACAGCGCGGCGCTCTTCAGGCATGTGCGTTGGACATTGCTTCACTCAAGTCCGCTAGGGCTGCATCGCCAGAAAAGTCGGCGTTTGATCGTGATGTGTGAAGGCCGGCACGCAGGAGGTAGTGTTTTTGCGGCACGTTCCCAAGTTAAGTATGAAAAGTCTGCCGCCGCTCACGCCATTACCGCGATCATCCAATGCACAGCTTGTGTACAGCCAACACGCAACCATGGACCCATTGTTGGTGCTCCTAGTCTACAGATTATCGCTAGTTCGCCCACATGCCCCTCTAAGACCGTAACGACAGATGTTCTGAGATGGTCTGAGGCATAGGCTAGAATGCGCGTCCTTGCGATGTCGGAAAGACCGTGGCAACCGGTGATGGAGGTTGCTGAGGTTGCGCGCGTGATGCGCTCCCAGCTCAACATGCCTTTTCCAGGACGTGGAGCTGAAATGCTTGCACTGTGACATGGTTTCTGTGTGCGATACAGAAGCATACCGAGGTTGCACGTCCATGGAGCCACTCAAGAGGCTAGTCACACAACCTGCCACCCCGAACTCTCAAATGATTTGAAACGCCCAAGCAGTAAAACGCAAACCCCAGCAACCCAAGCCAAAGCAGGAGCACCAGGACGCCCCGCAACATCCGAGTGGACACGAGCATCGCACCTCGATCATTCGAAAGGATTGAAACTCGCATTTGGCTGTTCGATGTCAAGTGCAGAGCTAAGGGCGGCACAAAGAAGAGCTCAACCACCACGAGAAGCGCTTAGATCCGGCGGACCATGCAATGCCTGCGCCAGGCCGGTAGATACAAGCTATGCTCGTAGATTCGTGTGTGTGTGTGTGTGTTTGTGTGTGCGAGGGTGTGTGTGTGTGTGCCTGTCTGTACACACAGATGCGCTAGTCACCAGCAAGGGTTGGATTCAAATATTTAGACCGTCCAAGGGGAAGCCCCTCCCCCGTACATGGAGTGTATGTGTGTGCGCGTGCTGATGTCATTTGCCAGTAGAACATAGGGCCCTTGGTGACATACCTGCCAATTGAAGCAGCAGCCTGAACAGCGCAGTGAAGATTCGAAGTGCCGAAATCAGCTGACAACAGACCTAAAGATTTATGAACCTCTCTGCGCATCTTTTTTTCAGCTGTTTTTTTGTGTCCATACGGCAAGAGTGAGGAAGCAAGCTGTGCAGACGCCCAAGAAGATGCCATCATTCGGCTGACGTGTAAGAATCGTCGTCGTGGCACTGTTGCTCTGAGGAAGCTTGCAAAGGACAGGGAACAAAAGCCATGCAAATGCTATGATGGACCGGCCAATTGATGTTCATGTCCGACTGCGAGGATGGAAACCCTGAAGTCGTAGATCGGGTGCTGCAAGGCGTGGCGAAGTGTTCCTCGTCTGCAGCCAAGATCGGGTGAATTTGATCGTTTCTAGGGTTGCGTGGACTTCTATGCTGTACCATCTCTGCCCAGTCACAGCAGAGTGAAAGTGCATGAAGTGAAGGCTTGGCAGAGACTGATGTCATCCTCCAAAGTGTGCTGATCACGGCTTGTGCAGAATGCGGTGATTGGCAGCTTGCCATGAGCTCCTTTCGAGCCATGCAAATCCAAGCTCTCAAGCCCGACGATGTGAGCTGCAATTCTGCAGCTTGGCCACGTTGCCATATCTGGGCGCCACTACGCACAGTTTTGAGCATGTGTAGAGATAGAATTTTCGTGTAGGAGCAAAGACGCAGCAGGCAATCTGTCGTCAATGTTGTCAGAATCTTGCTGCTGATTGCCAAGGTGATGCAAGTATCTGGCAAGTCCGGTTCTTGGGAGGCAGGCGCGACTCTGGACAGCACTGGCATTGCAGTCAGGTTGGCTTGGCTTGCTGCCAGGCAGTGTAGAGTCATCATGGGGGACATGGGGGACGGTCTCAGGACGATGATGGAAAGTGATGAGAACAGCCAGATGTCTTCGAAAAGCTTGCGAGCGCCGGTCTTGGTGGGTGGAATTTTTGTAGAGCTCTATACCATCTCGTCTCTGCAAGTCAGTACCTGCGAGACCCTACCAGTGGGCATTTGCCTTTCTTTCAACAATGTGCATTGGTTCTAGTTATATACTAGTTGCCAGGTTGCTATTGCTTTGTGTGGTGATCGTGGCAGATGGGCTTTTGCTCTGTCCCGTGGCAGACTTTGGTGACTCTTGCCTTCTTGCATCCTGCAAGGATGGTTTTGTGGTCATTTGTTGTCATCCGTGCCCAGTGCTGCCCGGGAAAAGCTCGAGGAGTTGCCTCAACGAAGCGTTGCAGAAGCATGTCGAGCCAAGCCTGGGCTGTACCGGGCTCAGAACCCCCCCCCGGGTGTGTGTGTGGAGCACATGCATGTTGCCAGGTGTTTGTACACTGAAATAGGATGATGGATGCATATGTGCATATTTGCACAGGCACATGTGTGAGAGGGGCCTTCGGGGTCTGTTTGGCCACGTGGTTCCAGCTATTTTACCTGTGGTTCTAGCTAAGTTAGCTGTTTCAAGAGCACATGAGTTTAACGACAAATAAAGTGTCTGACGTTGAGCTTGTCGTTGTCGGCAAAATAGACAATGAAATGGGGTGAGGGATCAGCCAGCGCGGCCCATGTTTTTTTGAAATCACAGCAGACAACATCAGAAGCTAAAGCAAATAACCCATCTGATCAGCAGGTAACACTTCGAAAAAGCCATTAGTTTTCGTCCACATAGAGCATAGAGTCAGTCCAACAGAAACCAACAGAATAAGAAAATTAGCATATCTTGAGTGTTTGATTGAAATTGTCTGATTTGTTCTTCTGTACTTTAGAGTTAGATGTTTTGGTCAACTTTCGTTTCTGTGTTATTGGCTTCAAACGTGTTGCAGGTTAAGGTTGTTTTGTCCAGTGAGGGATCAGCCAGCCACGCGCGTCACCTTCAACATTTGTCAGTATTTGAAGTCACCATAGACTGGAACTAACTAAGCTAGTTGCCAACCTGCAGCTACCACGAAGGCCAGCTGCGATTCATGTGTCACAAGAACATTGGTGTAGATTCGTGTATTGCACCTAGGCTTCAATGCAGCCATTGCTGCTTGCCGGTCATGCTGGACCCTGCCGCTGCAGCTGCTGGCAGAGCTGCATAAAGCGCAGGCTGGGCACTGCGTAGCCGAGCGCGACTTGTTCTGCATTTGATGCAAGTGCTGTCAGGTGAAGCCCGACCTGGTCAGCTGCAACGCAGCAATTGCCACAGACACAGTCGCAGGAAGGCACCGAGACTGTTGGATGGGCAGACTTGAGATGATCTGGAGTGCACGGATGTAGTGCTGCTTGCTTGCAGAGGGCCACTTCTACGTGGACCACGGCTGTCCATCTGCTGACATGCTCCATGGGCTTGGGTCTGCAGTTGCGGCAGGTCTCCTTTTGTGCCCTTTGGCTTCTTAGATGAGTGGGAAGTTTACAAGTTGCTTTGAAGGCAGGTGCAGGTTCTGTGCATGAGTGTTTGGACACAGGCAGCCATCAATGCCTGTACATCCGAGTGGAAGCGTGGGCCTCGGAGGCTCTACAAATCTATCTCCTTAATGTGCAAGTACATATACAGACATATTTATGATATTGGTGTACCAAGTTGCCCCGCTCTGCCTCTGCTCTCCTCTGAGCCCCACTTGGAAGCCCAGGCAAGCTGTTGCTTTGCTCCGTGGAGCACTGGACTTCCAGCTTGCGCTCGACCACAGGATGATGACTGCAGCCCTCATGGCCTCTGGCTTGAGTTGGAAGTTGGCACTGCGCATTTGGGCCGATGTCCGCCTCAGCATGCGGCCTGATGTGCTATGCCACTGGGCCGCAGGTTTCGGATGAGCCTCGTGTAGTACTTGTCAAGGCTTCCCTGCTCCTGCTGCATGCTGCCCATTCCTCAATCCTACAACCTGAACCTCTAAAAGCTTGTAACTGACTGGAGTGCCAACCCCCACAGAAGCCCAAGAGCATCCCGCACAGAGTCCTGCAACCCTAGCGAATTCCGCAAAGAGCCCCCAAAACTTCTTGGAAAGCCCAACTCCAGAGAATCCCGCAGACAGTCCCGCCGAGTACGCTTAGAGTGCCCACCCGCTGAATCCCGTCGAGCGTCACCTGAAGGGCACAGGCAATGCAGTAGAAAGTTTCACCGAGTATCCCTAGTTAGAGTGCCCACCCTCAGAGAATCCCGACAAGCCCTTCTCCAGTTCATCCCACAAAGAATCCCGACAAGTAGCCCAGGAGTGCCCACCCTCAGAGAATTCTGTTCGGAGAATCCCGCCCAGCACTGTATCCCTGGAATGCCCACCCACAACAAAAACCGTTCCGAGGGCGGTTGCCGGGAAAAGCAGCACGATAGAACCCTGCCGCAAAGTAGAATTGTTTCCTGTCCGAAACTCGCAGAAAGGCACCCACATTGATTGTCTTTAGGGTGCGCATGATTGAAGTTAGTATGGTTTGTTTGCTTGCTTGTTTGTTTCTGTGTGGGGGGTTTGGCATTTCTTGATTGTGCTGCCCAACAAAGACCATCACATCTGCTGTGAAGCAGTCAGGGACACTTGTTTGTGTACCTGAAGTCGATGCTTGTAGCAATCTTGAAATCTACGCCGTGCAATGGAGCATCATCATCGCTGTTGTTAATGTAGTGAAGCAAGTCTTATCTTCCTGGAGCAAGCGGGCCGCCATACGTGCAGCAATGGTGCAGAGCAGCACAGCATGACCCGGTAGGTGTGGAACAAGTTATGGTGCAGCGGCCTGCGCATCACAGCACAGATCATCACGGCCACACCACACATCATTCATCCCCTACTACATCGACCTTCTGCTCCTCTCGACTAACCTTTACACTACACGCAGTACTGTATACATTAGCATCTACAAATCTGCAAGTTTCAACACTACTCGATTTCAAAAACAAGTGTGTGACTGGCGGTGCTACACGTTGTGCTGGCCGTACAACCGAATGCAACTTAGGCCTCAACAGCGTGCTCAAAGCATGTACAAGCAGCAAGTCCTGGCATGCTGCGGCACGCTGTCTGTACGAAGCGGTCGGCTGCTTGGTGGCAGACAGCAAGACGGTTGGTTCCAAGTGTAGCAAGCCGAAAGACTCGGCCCGTGGGCCCACTGTGTGGAAGGGTTTTAGGCAGTCATGGAATTCCAGTCCCGAAAGTAACAGATTAGAACACCGAGGCCTTCGTCTGAAGTTTGACGTCCCCAGCTAAGTTGCTTGTTGCGGCTACGGCTGCTCAGATGGGGCGCACTTTGGTGTGTGCACGGCATTCCCTCCCCTCCCCTCCCGTCACTCCTCCAGTCCTCGAGGCCCAATCTCAAACCCAACGAAGCCTGAAACCCTTGAAGCCTTAAACCCTAAACCCCACAACCACACCATCGGGGGAGGGGGACCATGGCGGGGCGCCCTGATCATGGTGTCCTTTTCGGGATAGTCGTACTAGAAAAACCCACTTCACATGGATGAACTCGCCCCCCTCCCTCCCCTCCCCCCCCCCCCCCCCCCCCCCCCCCCCCCCCCCACACACATCACATCGCATTCTTGCTCGGCGAACGGCGTCCCACGCGAGTTTTGCACATGGCACTTGAATGGTTGAAGCTTTGTGCATCTGGCGAGACCGGAGCTGCTCAGGAGATGTCCTTCAACACGGTTGCGGGCCAGAGCCTTAGGCCGATGGGCAAAGGCTCGTGGCAGTCTGCTGACGTCAGAAACAACTCAGGTCTCAAGTCATTGGAAGCTATAGGGAGCTCCTGCATGCGGGCTTGTGCGGCTGGCCCAGGTGCCTGCAATGATGCTGGTCATTGGAAGCTTGCATTGGCAATTCTGAGCAGCCTTTTGGTCGCAGAGCATCCATAAAGCCGTATAAAGCCATTCAGCTGCGGGAGGATGGGAGGATGGTAAAAGGAATCAGATTTTGCGGGACTCTGCTAGCATCTGGGGGGCCATCTGGTAGGTATGACTGCCTACGCTGTCGACCTTAGCCGTGTGAGCTGGAACACGGCCATTGCGTCTTGCCAGCTCTGCAGCCAATGGCAACTCGCGCTGTCGATCGTGCTGACGATGCAGGACACTTCAGCTGAAGTTTGCCAGACAAGTGTTCTTGAGTCTTGAGTTCGGATCAGCGTCCATTCCGTCCGACTTGCCAGCAGTGGAGGGAGAGCAAAAGGTAGTATTCAAGTAGCAATCGTAGTCTCATAGCAGGATAGTGGCATAGCGGTAGTTGTCGGAGTCGGAAGGGGAGGGGCTTGGCTCTGGGCAGAGCACCTGGGTTCGGAAGTTCTTCAGATTGATCCGGATGAAGTCAGGACAAGTCTGTTCGGCCCGATTCGGCGAGCTTTGCTTCGGCAATTTGCTGCTGTGCAGGGAAGCAGTGGCGATGGGCGCTGCGTCTCTGGCACATGCTTCGAGAGACTCAGCAGCATGTGTTAAAGAAGGCTATTCTAATGTTCGAGGGCAGAAAGCTGCCAAAGTCACACAGTACATCGCAGCGCGTGTTGCAGCTAAGGATGAAAAGACATCGCCCAATCAGATTTGCTTGAACAGCTTCATCAATGTGTTTGAGAAGAGCTCGAGCTGGAAGCATGCAGTTGAGACGTTGAGGGCTATGCCATTGCACATGCTGACGGCAGATGATGCAAGCGAGCTCCCCAGATTCCAAGCATTCTTCAGTGCGAACCCTGCCGCATCTTGCAGTTGATGCATGACGAAATTCAGCAGTCTCAAGGCTACAATTCAGCAGTTGCAGCATGCCAGCGAAGACTGCAGTGGCATCGTGTCCTGTGGACTTTCCATCACATGGACAAGAGTCCGCTGCCCAGAGTTACGGAGAACTCGGGTGCTTTCTTTCTGCGAACACCATGCGTTCGTTCAGCATAGCTTTGGGTTGCACAAGCCCCAAGCCTAGCACACACTAACGCATGCGACAGTAAGATTTCAGAAACCCTGTTGCTGCCTCTTTCCGGTTGTAGGTGTCAGAGAGAACTGGCAGCTTGAGCTCAGTCTGCTAAACAGCCGAAGCTCGCATCAGGGCTGTGAGGCTGTGGGGCCGGGCATTCACAGTAGTTAAAATTACGGTACTCGGTGCTCACGGGAGACCTGCCGCAGAGTTCCTGAGCAGTGAAACAATCGGCCACAGTCAGTAGCACTCAGACCGTATTACAAAACTAGCTGGATGAGTAGCCGTGTAGACAACTAGGGTCAATGGGTCAGTACGGACTACAAAGCTCGAATCTAGAAACTCGTGTGCAGAGGGCGCCCGACACATTCGCACCACACGATACATGGTTGGCACGCCTGCGAACCTCCATTGCGCAAAGTCCAACAGACAATCACACGCATGCTCGCACCAAAGGGGGTATTCCATTCCTCCTCCACTCATCAAGCAGTGATGGGACAGGACCACTTTTTACTTCTACCTTGCCAGCAAGGCCAGGCAGACCACGCTTACCTCCGAAAACCCACTTCACCCGGTGGCATTCCCCGGTCTCCCATGGCTGGATTGCCTTGCGTAAGGCAGTGTCTCACTGAAGGACCACCGTTGACAAGGGATCTGCCATCAGATAGGGTCCCGCCTGGCACTGACTGGGGATGGCAGTGTGCGACTCAACAATCGGTGGCACGTATTTGCACAATGTCTGTAATTGTGAACCTGATACTCGTTTGCCGGCCCCCTCCCCTGCAACATTCTCGGGCAACACGGAGTGTTGAGGTGGCATGGGTACAAAAGTTGATCGCATCATGCCGTTGGGGAACGTGTCGCATAAGGTCTCCTGGATGAGGTCACCTATAACGAGGCCGTCTCTGCTGCGAAGCATGCTGCTGACTGGCCGATGGCGCTGGCACTTCTGCAGCAGATGCCGCTTCGACAGATAGTAATGGAAGACTGGCATCTTTCAGAGGCTTTGCAGGTAACGGAAGGTGAGCAGTTTGTTGTCGAACTCCAGAAGTTTACCTTGCGACTCCGCCGCGCATGCCGAAGGAAGTTATCGCGCCTCCAGCCGTTCGCTCTAACTCACGAAGCTGCTGTGACCAGCTGCCTGGATCATGCGCAGGCCATTGCAGCAAGAACCCTTCTGGAGGACTCGGGCAAACACGGAAAATGGAATAAGCAACTGGATAGGACCCTCGTAGATGTAGAAGAGCCAACGTTGACCAAAGACTTGCAGGCCCTTGCATTGACTCTGAGAGCCAGGAGACTGGGGTGCAATGGCTCAACATCCTGGCTCGTTCAAGGCCCTAGACGGAAGCTGAATGAGTGCATGCTCCTCATGCTCTCTGGACTCCAGCGCAGCCGTGGCAAGCTCCCGCTGGTGCGCACTGGTGCGGCGATCTTGCGAAAGTGAACATCCATGACGGGCTTCCATGGCGACCCACGCAACTCCCACTGGTTGGACCTGGATCTTCTGCAGTCTGCTTTGAGTGCGCAGCAGACGCTGCGTCTCAGCACAGCTTTCACCTCGTCTCTGTCATGGGCACTGCATCTGTCGGTGCTTCTCTGCTGTTGAGGGCTTGTAGGAAACTCTTGGACTCTTAGGTCGCAGACAAACACAAGCGTGTGAGTGAAAATGTCCTGCCGACAACCTGTAGAGCCCAAGACGATTGAACTTGACCTCTGAAAATACAGGAGAAGAGACTAAAAATAGAGAAGTGAGACGTCCAAGGCATGCAGGAGGAGTGGGAGTTTGCTAGCTTGCTCGGTCGATGGGTATCGCGATTTCAGTGAATGCGTTGCTGCCTTGGCTCACTGCTCAGGGCTCAGCCGTAGCCCCTTCCTCCGATACCGAATTCCCGCTTGTTCCGTTACTTACCATCACTACATCATGCGGCTTGGATGCAAGTCGATGCAAGCTCCGCTGAGAATCTGCCACATCCGGTCCGGGTCTTGTGAGGCTTCCTTCAACTTGCAGGCCTGGAAGCCGATCTGTTGGCTCAGTGTGCTCTCGTTTAGCTTTTGATGCCTGCAAATTGACAAAGGGCATGTAAAGGGAATCCAGGAGTGGCAAAGTACAAGCGTGCGCGAGTTGCCACCTGTCACCAGGATATCCCCAGCACTGGGGGTCTCTGTCTGCCTTGCAGCCTCGGTTACTGGTAGGAGAAGCACCGTCGAAGCTGCGGATCTTGCAACATCAGCAGCCATGATTCCGTGATGCCAGGTGCCATTGCCCTTCTGCTACAGACCTCAACGGAGCCTCGGCGAAGTGTGTTTTTTGCTCATGACATGGCCTTTGCGGATGGCAATGCTCAGAGCCACAGCAGTCCTCGTTAGTTGTGTGTTGAGGCCTGGCCTGCGAGTCTCTTCACGACTCCGTGGAAGGAACATGTGCCCCCAGAGCAGAGCCGGTGGGAGTAAATGGGTTCCCTCCTTGTTGCAGAAGGTATCACAAACCATTCATAGCATTCCTTTGAAGAAACAGTACGTTCCGGCCAGAGGCTCAAGATATTCATGTGCTTCCTATTTGTCGTGAACGGATGATGGCTGATTGCTTTCACCGTGTCAAGGTCCAGAAAGATGGCAAAGTCGTGGCCTACAAGACTGCGTATTTTGGTCAGGTGCTGTCAAAACCTGGCATCATGACCAGCCACTGACGCCAGCATCGGTGGTCAGCTTTGTGCCGGCATGATGCATGACATGGCCGCAGGTTCACGTTGGTGGCCCCGAGCCGCAGAGCTTCACCGTCGTCTTTGACACTGGGTGCCTCGGCGTCAGATGCCTGTGCCAAGCTTTCACCTGTGCTTTGGCCCTCGGCTGTTTCTGGTAAGAGGCTGGGAAGTTTGGACAGTGTATGTTAGCCGAGAATTTGCAACTGTGCTTGTCATGTTTGACCATGCAATATGACTTCAAGATGTACTTGTTGAAGTGTGAATACACATGTGCTATCATGTGCTCAGCTTGATCGGGTCAGGTCCGGACATTTAATCCTGCCATCAAGCAGTTGCCCATCTCCAAGAGTTCTTTCAAGGGCAGCTGGACGAGATGTCGTAGAGCCAATTGCAGTCACATGAAAAAGGCCGTCGGGCTGCAGGTCTCAGCACGGCGTGTGCGAAGCATAGAAGATACAACCGGACCGCCTCTCAAACAGCCGTCGGAGCCTGATATGATTTATTCCGTCGATTCCCTCCCTTTGGCCTAAAAGCCTCGGTATTGCCTTTGAAGGTGGACATTGAATATGACGGAACGAAACTTCGAGCCGACGCCACCGAGCGCGATCAGGCGAGACAGGAACTGGACCTGCTGAATGAAAGTCGCCCTTTTTCGCGAGGTGGCGATCGCCTTCGGAACGGGAGAAGTGCAGGGTGAGTTTGTCAGTGAGGCAGAGACTGGCTGGAAAGGCATGGAGGCAACCTGAACGCGTGAGATGCCTTCCAGGATGTTTGCTTCACCAATGCTGCAGCGGCCAAAGGCAGGGTGTCAAAGGGCGGTGCCCTTGTGAGAGAGACAGAGAGAGAGAGAGAGAGAGAGAGAGAGAGAGAGAGAGAGAGAGAGAGAGAGAGAGCGACCACTCCACCCCGAAACAGGGGCGGGCAAAGATGCCCGGGGCGCAGACCCCAAGCCCCTAGAAAGAAAGAAAGAAAGAGAGAGAGATTCGCAGACGGACGGGGGCGCGCATCTGCGCAGGGGGCCACCCCCATGCCCCAACGAAAGAAAGAAAGAAAGAGAGAGAGAGTGTGAGAGAGAGTGTGAGAGTGACAGTGACAGTGGCAGTGAGAGTGAGAGTGAGAGTGAGAGTGAGAGTGAGAGTGAGAGTGAGAGAGTGAGAGTGAGAGTGAGAGTGAGAGTGAGAGTGAGAGTGAGAGTGAGAGTGAGAGTGAGAGTGAGAGTGAGAGTGAGAGTGAGAGTGAGAGTGAGAGTGAGAGTGAACGAACGAGACAGGTGCGCAGAAAGAAAGAAAGCGAGAGAGAGAGAGAGAGAGACTTCGCGCGCCTTTCGGGGCAGCCCTCCTTCGGGAGGCTTAAGCGTGCGGAGCGAGAGAGAGAGAGAGAGAGAGAGAGAGAGAGAGAGAGAGAGAGAGCGAGACAAAGTGGACAGGACCCTGACCCTGGAGTGTCGTAGTGGAAGCTGAATTGGGATTGTAGGGGAAGGGGAAGCCAAATGTTCCACACCAAGAAGCTCGGTGGGGGTTCGAGAGGGGGGGGGGGGAGGTGAGTGCCACTGGCATTGTCTGGACTGTATTCGCGGCCCAAAGGTTTTAGAAGCAGATGAAGCAGAGACTGCAGAGGTGCGGCCAAGACTGATGGCTGTGTGAATCTGCGCGTGGCGGCGGCCTGAGAGTTGGGAGTATAGAGGAGGAGCTTTGTTGTGCCTAAACGTTTGGGCATTTCCCCAAATAGGGATACCCTGAATATAGCCCCAAATGGTATAATTAGTATAATCCTCATTATAGGAACCCCCTCAGAAAAGGTTACCCCTATTCTCGTAAACCCCCATTTGATTGCGAAGGTCGTGGCGTCCAAAATGACAGAGGACGCGCAAGACATGTCTGAACTCATGGCCTCGAAATGCCTAGACTGTCTAGGCGCGTGATTTTTTGGAGCAGCGCAGGATCCCTTCAGTCATTTCGACTTTGACGGGGTTCTGGGACTTGGACTGGAGTCCCTTGCTCTCAGTGCGCCGGCGGATACCTAGCATAACGTAGCTAAAACACGTCCAGGACTTGTGCGGTGGCAGGTCCGGAGTTCAGCTTCTTTGGGCAGATGCTGGCGCAGAATCCGGGCATGGAGCCGCGGTTTTCGGCCAGAGCCCCAGAGAGCTCGGCCCATGTGCAATTCTTGCCGCCGGCTCCGGGCTGTGTAAGACAGAAGGTCCGCAACTGTAGGAGACCTGAACCGGCAGGTTTTCCTTGCCCAGAATGAGGGCGTGGACAGCATGATCTCCTTCGGCGGGTTGCGCGGCCTTGTCTTGGTAAGAAGGTTTTCGACTCCCAAGCCTCGGTTTCGGAATTGACAGGTGATTTCAGGTTGATTTCAGAGCTGTTCCGTGAAGTCTTGGGGTGTGGTGGTCTGCCAGGCACGAGGAAAGATTTGCGAACAGCGACATTCAATGGGCTGGGGCCTTTGGCCTCACCGGCAGAAAGCGAAGCTTCTCTCAAGCATCCGACGGGTTTCGTCCGTGAGCTGCAGCCAGCAACTGCGGAGGCTCCCGTGGCCATGACAGAACTGGGCTACTGGCAGGCCGAGCGCCTGAGGGCCCTGTCATGCAGTGGAAGCATCGGCAATGGGCTTCAAAATTGCATGGGCAGGCATGTGCTTGAGTTGTTGCATTGAACGACATGAGAATGATTGGAGGTGGAAATCAAGTCCATCAAAGTTGGCAACCAGGCCACAGTGTGCTAATACGTTGGGAACAGAAAAAGAGAGTGCAAGCAAGAGAGAGAGAGAGAGAGAGAGAGAGAGAGAGAGAGCGAGAGAGAGACGGCGAGAGAGAGACAGAGAGTGTGAGTTGCGACTGCAGGTCCTCGAAGAGTGCGAGGATGGCTCGTGCCGGGCCATATTGGACACTGGCACTTCCCTGCCACGCCCCAAATCAAAGTTTCAATTGTTGCAAGAAAGTTGGATCCCAGAGTCCCTGGATCTCGAGGTTGGGAGTCCCGCGGCAGGCCTTCCGAAGCAAGTCATGATGCACAATTTCAGGTCGGAGATGTTCAGCTTCGCCTGCCAGGCCGTACGTGCCATGCACCGCATGCTAGCAAGACCAGTGGCAGAGGAGCATCCGGTTGCGGAGCGTGGTCAGTCACTAGAAGTCACGAAAGCTAGCTCCTTGGAGCTCGCGAGAGTTGTCGTTTACAAGCATTCTCTCTAGTGTTCAGCTGGGTCAAGAAGCGACTCCGACCCTTAAGTGGTATGAAAATCAAAGAGATAAAGGGCTGTGGAGGGGGCGGGGGGCCCCCACTCCCCCCCCCCTTATAGGATTGACAAAATCAATCTTAAGGTGTCCCCCCCCCCCCCCTTTCAGGGTCGCCTTAATTGATTTCTGGGGAGGGGGGGGGGCCCCCCCTTTTTGTTTTGGGCCCCCCCCCCACCCCTTTTCAGGCTTCCCCCTCCGTCTTGGTCAGGCCCTGCTGTCGAGCTGTAAGGCCCCGGGATGAGCATTCGAATCCGCAGCTTCCGACAGCTCTTAGTGCGACCGCTGCGTGTCCCATCATGTTTCGTTTTGCTTACAGTTCAGAGTTTGCAGCGTTGTTGCTGCGGCCGCACTTCTCCTGCCTGACTCGAAAAAAGCTTGCTTGTCAGCCGCGTTTCTAGCTTTCGTGGCCCCGATCTCAAGTTCATTTATCAACGACCAACGCCAGAGCGTAACTGTACAGGAGCAGAACTATGGCACGTATTTACACCTTATGGATACAATTGTAACATGGAATGATTCAATGTAAGGGCATGGCCCCCCCGCTCCCAGTAAGCCATGTCATCATACCAGCCTCCCTCCTCCCCCATGTCTTTGACACCACGCAAGCCAGATACCTGTGATCCAGAATTGCTCGTAATAGGACAGCTCCGGTTACAAATCCCATAAACGGGCGTATATATACCTTCTCATCACTCTGCTGTACAGAAACTCTACATTGCATGGATATCTGACTTCGTTCCCTTCCAAGCAGGCATTGGTAGCACAGTTTTATGAGAATGCTGCATGAAGCCAGGCTTACACTCCAGACTTCTTACGAAGACTGCCACCTGGACCAGAGTCCCTAAACACTTCTCTGTCTGAACCAGCGAACTTGTCGTTGCACGACAATGTGCGAGAAATGAAGCCTTCTGTGGCCGTGGGGGCTAAATGCCGGGAACGGCCCTGGAGTTATGAATTTCACAAGTTTCGAAGTGTCGACCTCAGTCGGATTGAAGGCAGAAGCTTTCCCGGGAGGTTTTCAGGATGGTCTTCTTCAATCTGCAACCTTCTGCTTCACAGCTTTGTCTTCAACACTCCCACCTCAAACCCCCCCCCCCCGAGCCGGTCTTGGACGCACAGGATAGGTGTGTGAAGGAAATATAAATTCCATGCTAGGGTTCGAGGGGTGCCATGGTCGGATGGTACTTTCCAAGCGAAAGTGATGATGCTCGTGTGTTTTGCCTCCTGTCTTTGCGCAGGACACCTCAAGCCAAGCAGGTATAGACTGCCGAAGGCAGCGTGCCAGTCGGTTGGTGTTGCATGTGGGCCGTCCTGCTAGACAGGCTTCCAGGAGCCAAGCTTGAGTTTCAGCTCGCCGAAGCCGTCGCGGGCCAAGCTATCCTCTTGCATGTTCCCCGATGCTCTAATTTTTCGGAGCTTTGACTGCAACGTTAGGCCGTCAGCCTTCTCCCTGAGGACTACTCCAGGCCTTTTCTCAGCACAACTGCCGCATCATGGCAAACCATCCTTTGCTGCCTGTGCTTTGGTGTTGCAGGCCGTCCCCATTCAACATGACCATTCCCAATCAAGACAAGTGGAGGTGCATACTCTGGCTGTGCTGTAAGGGAGGGCATAGCCCTGACAGCCTTGAGACGTTGCGGTACTTCGCAAAGCAGGGTAGCCAGGGGAGCCAGCACTTGATGAGGTTATTCTGTCGCTCGCTGCTCTTGCCCGTCGACATGGCAGCTCCTTTGGGCCCGAAGGCATCCCGAGCGCACCACGAGCCTTGGTACGGCATGTCACCCACAGTGCTGAGGTCTTCATCTGGGGCGAGCCCATGTTGCGAAGGCAGCTTGCCGATCAAAGGAGTGATTCGCCCTCTTGCCGTTGTGTCAGGTACTACACGGTTTATGATTTGGCCAACAAGCGCATTGGCTTTGCCCTGGCCAGACAACCTAGTGGCAAGGCATCACCGAACTCATGTCATGTTTCAGCATGCCAAAACGATCCAAAGGGCATTTTTTTGCAGGCGTCCTCGCCTCCCAGTGTCGGCGCGCCTCCGGCAGGTTCGCTGGTGTCAGGACCGAACTATGGAACCCTTGCAAGGAACTGTTAACGCACAGAAACGGAAAAGTTCCTGTCTGCTGAGATGTCCCACCCGAGCAGTGTCTTTGACGGTGCCTGCTGAAATTTCGATCGTGACCGCAGTGCAGAATGCTGTTGTGAACCACAGCATACCTCGTCCGTCGCAGTCAGGAGCACCATTGCCTCGAGCCAAGACATTAGGTATTCAGTCGTGGTTGAGAAGTTCAGCAGCCTCTGGCTATAGTAGGCCTTATGGCGTTTGCCCCTTTGTGATCAATCTTCTTGAACACGGGCAGCAGGCTGAATGCGAACTAGTAGCACTACTAAGGTCACCGCCTGTAGAGGCCGGCTGATCAGCCATACTGCGCGCATGCTGCATCTTCAGTTCTCGCCATTGCAGGTGGTGGGATGACATGCTGGTTTTTTCCTGAGGCGACAGACATGTCCGCAGTGACGTTCATACTCAGAAGAACAAGCACACATTTGAGCAGGTAGCAGGCTCATTCGCGCATTGCATGCATAAGAAGCACATCCTCCAAGAGCGATGCGCGAAGTAGCGCTTTCTCTGACTGGAGCAAGCTAAGCGGCAGCGGAGCGGGTGCCTGCATCAGGATATGTTGGGAAGTGGGCTCGTGTGGTGAGTTAAGGAGTGTCGACGCCAGCGTCGGCTCAAGAACTTTGGGCCAGATAGACGAAGTCAGACTGCATGAGCCGACCAGCATCAAGACTTGAGTTGATCCACCCCCCCCCCCTCGCCACCCACCCAGCATGTTCTACCCACGCCACGCGAACTCGTCCGTAGCCACCAGCAAGATTCCTGATCTATTGGATCGCTGGACATTCGTTTATTGAAACATGTACATGTACATATTTTCACTCAAGGCACCATGACATGACGATCATGCATTGACATCGCCTCGTGCCATGCGAACTGTAACGCGACTAGCAACCGCGCACGCCAAGCATGTCGCTCGGTGCATCCTTGCTGTACTGGCTTTGCATCACACGCACGAACTAGTAGCACTGGACCCATTGCTTCCGACAGCTCAGGAACATGCTGCTTGGGACTGTAGCTCAGTCCTAAGAAGACTGGCAATCTTCGTACGGCACTTCCAACGTCACCTGAACGAAAAGGACCTTCAGGGAACCAGCGTCATTTTTTTTTGCACACTGTTTCCTGTCCGTGCACTGCCCTGATCCAGGATGTGCATGAGGACTGTATCCTGGCACTGCATAGCCTCCTCAAAGTTCCGGCTGTGGCGCTCATGCTGCCCATGCCGCTCTCTGACGCTTCGCAGAGGGCGCTTCGTGACATCGAGCAAGCAGGCGTCATGCGGAACTGCCCAGTAGCAAGCTCCTGCAATGCTTGCTTCGGCACGATGTTCACCAGGTGCCGAAATTGCCGTCGTGGCTGAGACGAGTTTCTGGGACAGCCCGAGGATGCTCTATATCTTGAAAGCGGCACAGGTCCGCCTCACCTGAGATGTCACTCCAGGTTTTGGCGTTTGCGCGAGCCCCTTGAAGGTCACAACTCAAAGTCCAGTTCTGCAGCTGCAAAATATCCTTGAGGCCGCGTGGCGTCGTCCCTTTCTCTTTTCGAATGTGGTTGAGCATTGCGCATGTCGCATCGCAGGTGGCTACTCAAGCAACGCTGCCTGTAAAGCCGGCTGACGGGCCGTGGCTGTGGGGTTTGCACGAGCCAGCTACTTCGCTGAACGAAGCCTTTGACAAAATCCTTTCACCTCACCCTGCTCAGACTTTTTCTTGCTGTTGGCATTCCTTGTCTCCTCAAGGATGTCTCAGCAGCGCTGCTCATCTGCGAGGCCGGGATGAAAGGATGACATGGGCAGCCTAGGTATCACAGTGGTATACAGTAGCATTGAGAAGAGCAGGCGGTTGCATGTGTGTTGGCACAGCTTTTGGCGCATCCTTTGGAAAACGCCCTTGACAAAACCTGGGTGAAGCTTTCGACAAGGCCCTGGACGACACAGAATCGCTCCTGGCTTGCATGCTGATGCTTTTGTGAGTTTGTGAGTTTGTGATGTGGCATTGTTTTGCTGCATGCGTAGTTCTTTTGGGAATCTAGCCGCTAGTAAATTTTGCTTTGACGAGCTGCAGCTGCAGATGCATGCCCTTGCACGGAGTCTCGATGAGTAGGGAGACTGCCTTCATATGAGAGACAGGGAACTATGACTTTGTCTTCGAACTGCGCCGAAAGTCCGAAACCAGAGCACTAGAAAATTGAAAGAGCTCAGGGGTGACTCGCACCTTTTCGGGTTGCCGTTCGAGTCCCCTGCCCCGACTTCTGGCCTCAGTACGGAGCAGACTGACACGGAGAAATGTTTGTTGTGATACAGTGCAACAGCAGGTGCTTCTCACAGTGCCGGTTAACTCGATGTGCAGTGAAGCATGCCCTTGCAGCGTAGTGAACATGTCACGTCGATTTCTCAAGCAGCCCTTCATCACGATACCTTCCGCAAGAGCGCTGCCATCAACAGTTGTTCTCTCATTTCTAGCAAGTTACCCGGTGTTCTCTCAGCTAAGTTGCTTCTGGCGCACCCTGCGCAACGTGCGTATCCTGACGCCCCTCTGCTTGGAAGAGCAGCTGCGACATGTCAGGGATCAGTATGCCCCGTGCAAATCCTACATCCTGGCTTGGATGAATCTGTACGCACAGGGCATGTGGCCCTTGCTGTTGTTTTTTGTACCTTTCGCGCTCATCTTCGAAGAGAAGCCGGAGCAGCTGGGTGCATCCAGCTGGGAGTTCTACACGCTCCAGGCTGCATTTCCCGAAACCAGAGGCATTCCTGTTTTCAGATGTGTTTTTTTTGTAGGTTTTTTCAACGAATGAGGAATCATCACGCAAGCATTCAGGCTTGGTTTGCAACTGTCATGCAATGGCTTTTGCACCTTGCTCAGCTATGCTCAGCTCGGCGAGGCGGTTGTCGTCTGCTGGGCCGTTGTCATCATCGGTCGCAGCCGGAATCGCGCTCAGTTCCTCGAGACCTATGTGCCTGGAGAGGCCACAGGTTCGTTGAATGCGAGCAAGATCGCCGCTTCGCCGCTTTGCAAAATCGACTCGTTGGCTGTCTTAACCAGTAACCAGACGCCCCCCCCCCCCCCCTACTAGTAGCATTAAGACCCCCCCCGAAACCCCCAAAGTGTTTTTAGTACTAAGGGGGGTTCTTCTCGCGACTGTCCGAACAAACAGCCCGTCCTTCTTGTAGCTTGCTGGGAGACCCTAAGCCAAGGACTGAGACGAACTTGAATCTTGAGGGTTCAGGTTTCTGCTTCAGGGCTTCCGACCCCCCCCCCTAACCCCCCGTAGTTCGGGAGAAGGTTTAATAGGGGCGGGTACACAATCTGGGGTGGAACTCTACAGCAAACTCCGAAAAGTTGGAACATCTTAATCCCCATTCCTCAAAGGTATACCGAAGGGAATCCCAGCTCTAATCTTCCGGAAACCATGTTCCAACTTGCATTCTTGCAGAGGTGTGGTGGAGGTTGGGTGCTAGTGTCTGCGATGTAGACTGCTGCACAAATGTTGAAGCTGCGCCAAGGAACAAGCACATTTTGAAGGAGATCATGTCGCAGACAGGATCAGGCGATGCTTTTTCCAGCGCACCCAATTTGAGCCTGGTGTTGCAAATAGCAGGTTACAGCACTTTGCAAGTGGCATGTTGTAAGTCGAGGGCGAAACGTATATGGTCGCAACAGCGCAGCACGTCAGCACATCTGTGCTCGAGCGGCAAGACAAACGAACCATCAAAGACCGAGATCGTTTGCACAGGGAGCGTTTTTTGACCTGGAGCAGCCAGATATCAAAAGCATACACGAGAGAGAAAGCCATAGCATTGTTACGCCTGGCGTGGGCATCGAGCTTGGCCTTAGTTTCAGGCCTGCCATATCCTCTCATTGTGGCGGTATGAGAGGTGGGATGTCAATAGCAACATGTCAAACCAGAATACCATGGATTTCCACGGGCCACAATCTCGATCATCGCCAAATCGGAAGCCATGGTTCCCCAGCCCAGAACTTGCCAACTTTCAGACACAAACCCTCTTGCAGCCTATCATGTCCTATCACGATTCAGAACTGCGAGTTCCGCATTTCACTAGCTGGGCGATGGTTTCCTGCATCTCGGGCCTGGCCTCCTGCCTCCATGAGTCCCGAATCCGTACGGAATGAGACCCTGCTTCAAAATCACGTCCACTGGCCGCAAGACCAGTTCGTTCATGCTGCCGCCGAATTGTCTTTCGATCTCGGAATCGCGGAAGCAAGGCGGAAGACGCAGGAAGGTCTCCGGGTTCAAGTTGCAGAAAAAGCGACGCCGTTAGGGAGTCGATGGGAGGCTTCGGCATCGCCTCACCGGCGAACGACCACGAGCACTCAGCAGTTTTTTGTGCAAGAAAGCGTGAGAATTGAGAATTGCAATTCAGTACTGAGGACCCAAAATCCGGACTATCAGGCAGCGGCCCATCCCAAGCTTTGGGTAGCTTGGTGCATCATTCGGTCAGGCGAGGAGGATTGCAGAGTCGTGCTGACGTCAGACGAGCTTTCCTAATTGGAGCAGGGGTCTTGGGTGATTATCATATTATAAGAAAATGCGATCGTCTACTATAAAACTACTGAATAAACAGATAAATAAGTATTGCATATAGATACAGATGGTAAAGTACCTATTCGAAACTTCCCGACAGGCGTGGAAGGCCTCCTGTGCCTCACGCTCGCCGTCCTTTTTCTTCTCCTCACGATGGAGCTGAAGTTCCTCCTGCAGCTTGGCTTCGAAGAATCTTCGCGAGACTTCCAAGATTGGGAAATTGAAATGCACTGAGAGTGCGTGAGACTCAGGATATTTGAGTGGGGTGATTGCTACCAGTTGGGTTGCCATGACCCAGCCAAGAAGCATGGCTTCGCTGGCATACTGTCCATGATTGCATGTGACATCCTCTTGGCATTGCTGATTGCTGTGGCCACGGGCGAGCTTTGCAAAGCATTTGCACGCAGCATTGCCAAGTGCCCTGGCTGAGAATGGTTGTGCGCGTGTACCTGGTGATGGCAGCATGGTATTCTGAAGGTACCGTTGATTCCTAGACGCCGCCAGCTGTTGTTTTCAGGAGCTGGAATTTTCGCAGCATGATCGTCCGGTTATTTGTGGAACACTTCACGGCCATCAGTATCGACATCATTGCTACCATTGGTGTGTTTTCTTTCCTGGCCTTTTCTTTCCTTCCCGAATGGGAAAAGACGCCGGAAACGGAATGGTGGGATTCTGCAAGCTGTACGGACTTCTGGGATTTCCAGGCATCCTGAATCCGAATTTATGTGGCGACAGTTCAGTGGTGCGGGGCATCTATGCGTCGTACCAGCTTTGGTTTATCGTTCAACATAACTATGGCCTAAATGTTGGCCCATTTGGCACCCGAAACTTTAATCTCTTGTAACCCCCCCAAGAAACATGGTGCCTGTCAGCCCGCGGCACGAGAAGGCGGAATGACATCCTCAAAAAGCAATCTGAGGCCTGCCGTGCCATACGAAGCTGCGCTGCTGATGATCCAGTTTGTTGCGCGGGCACCCTGTTCTGTGCACGGTCGAAACTGGACTTTTACAAGCGACGACCTCAGCATCGAGCCTCATAGGAGGTTATTTCTTATCATCGCCATGTCTACCTCTGCTGTTTCTGGCATCCATTTTCGTCAGCAGTATTGGGCCGGAAATATGGAGAGCGCGACCGCTCCAAAGTCACAGTCAAAGCGGGTCATCATGAAGCGGCCGAGTTACTCCACAATAAGAGCTTGTTCCAGAAGGCTTTGGGACATGGGAGGGAATCCCCAAAACAGAGCTAACCTGCGGGCGAGGTTGGTTTTCGGGGGGTAGGGCGAAGCCCTTTTCTCGGCGCCTGCATTTCCAAGAAGCAAGCAACCTGGAGCATCAGACGTATGACACATTGTGACACATTGTGACACACATGGTGTCACGTTGTGCGTGATTCAGGAGCTAACGCGGCCCCCCAAACAGCACACAGAAACCCGGCCCGTCTCAGATCCCTCTCTTCCCCTTGTGAGACCCAAGCAGTTGCCAAGCCCAGGAACATCCCAGAACCGTAGAGTTATCAGGCGATCAGCTCGGTCTGGAAGAGGCATTGTGCCCACCAAGCTCTCGAACTTAGCCAGAGAAGACGTACGAGAGACTCCTCTGCGCTCTTACCCTCTCAAGTTTCTTGTGCCGTCGAGGATGTTGGATAGTCAGCATGCCTGTGTGTGACCTTCAAAGTCCCTGCTTCTGCAGGTGTGTTCCCCCTTGAATCCCGGATCTTGAGCAACCCGCTGCCCCCCCGGCAGTTCCCAAGAACGCTGTTGTCACCTCCACATGGCTATCTCCCCGTTGGGAATTACTTTTTTTGAAATTTTTGTTTATTAAAAACCCCAAGAGGATATTAAAATAGTATTTTTGTTAAGGTTCTAAGGGTAGTGGCGGCTTGGGGTTGCTGGTTCAAGCGCGGGGGGGCGAAGAACTGAGCAGCGGACTTCATGAAAACAGACGAGCCTTAAACTCTTAAACTTAAACCCTAAACCCTAAACCCCAAACCCTAAACCTAAAGCCTAAACCCTAAACCCATCAAAGAAACAGATGAGCCTTAAACTCTGAACCCCCAAACCCACGGTTGCAGGCAAAGCTCGCCTGGGAAGCGCTAGGTTTTGTGAGGCCCTAGCCGAGTCGATAACTTGGCAAATGTATTGACCAGAATCAGCAGTGTGCTTCCCGAGACTGGAGACATGCAGGGAAAACTGGGAGTTTGGGGGCTTGAATGTAAAAAGCAGGACAATTTCACAGCTAGAAAATTGCCCTTTATTCAAAGGGTTCCAGTGATGATTCTATGAGAATATATTCAGTTCCGTCATCGTTTTTAAGTGGAAGGTCCATGCACCGGGAGCGCACCTTCTTGGCTGATTAGGGAGGCACCGAAGTCTACCGAGGAGACGCGACCTCTTCGAAGCTTGGCTGGGCGGACTTTTCATTGTCGCCCCATTTGTGGAGATCCTTATGGAGTTCATTGTGCCTCTGATCGTCGGCTTCTGAGTGCATACTGTTCTTACCACTTCTGCAAGACTTGTTCGGACTTGACATTGCTTTGCGACGCATTGGCCACTGAGGCTTATATGATCCATGTGCAAGTTCAGATCTCGCGCAGAGACTTCAAGGAGGGGGAACGTCGACAGCGGTGTGGATCATGCTGTTGCCATTGCCTTCAAGGACAGCCTTCGCCGCTAGCCTTTCCATGTGTTATTCGCCATCTTTGGTCTGGCAGATGTATCCAGCGTAAATTGGCCAGGACTTGGACGACTTCTCGCTTTCATCTTCCTGTTGGATGGAGGCACATAAGAAAAATGCAACAATACTGGAAGCCTTATGCAGAAGAAGGCAGAAGAGAGGCTGAACAGACGTGAAGCGGCTTCTCTGACCAGGGGTCGTGCTGGCGATGTGTGAAGAATGAAATTAACAGGTTTTTGCTTTCAACCCACCAGACAGCGCATCAAAGTTGCCGCAGGGGGTCGGGCTCGACATCAATCAACCCTCCATACCACTCAGCCTCTCGGGATATCCGAGTTTATATGGGAGGAATGGAAACACACAAGGCTACTCTACGGGCCTCGCTGAAGTCTTTTTTCGAGAAGCAATTTTTGGTTGTCATGACGTGATCCCTTGCTAAGCCCCAGCAATACCGGGTCTGATAGGCCTTGGCTAAGTTGCGTTTCGCCCCGAAGGTGTGCTCGGGTTGCGCTACATCTTCAAAGGGTTTCCCTTCAGCGCGCCGAGAATCATCGACGAGCAGGTGACCTCAAAGGTGCTGCGGCAGTCTGTTTCGGTGAGTCCTGGTGCGTTGATGTGCATTGCACAGTCATGACAGTCCCAATTAGCTCTGTCCTAGGCGTTCGGGCCCCTCTGCCTCGTTTGCAACAGGGAAATGCAATGGACTGATGGAGACGCGAACGATGGCTGGACATGTCGACACCATGATGTTTGCGGGCGTAGCAGTGAGAACAAGGGCGCATACCGTTGGTGACCGGACCGCACTCGACACTCGCGGCTTTGAGGCTAAACAAGCGCGCATGCGAGCAAGCAGCCAAGGCACTGCTACAAATGTGGCATGGACATCTGTGGAGACTGCCATCCGCAAGCGGCCACGGTACTTTACGGCCTTTTCGGGCCTCTGGACCAGCGGCTTCTGCGCGAAATGGATCCTTTGAACGAGCTGAAGTTGGTGAAGATGAACTTTCTGATCTTGGTAATGTCACCTGCCTGGGCCTGGACAAATGTGGAGTGTGTCACATCGGCGGATTCAAAACATTGCGTACTCTGAGGTTTGCGCCAATGAGTCCCCTGGGGCTGATCCCTCAGATGTTTGCGCGGCAGCTGGATTTGCACTCCCGGCTGCCTAAGCTGCTCATGGTGCGACGCCGGAACTTTCCCACGGACAACCGCCTAGCTCATACGAGCCAGAGCATGTTCTGCCTGCTGATACTGCCGCTTGTAGCGCTCTGGCACACAGGCGTGCTCAGAACTGCATCAGACCGTATATCATGCATCCGTGGTGAAGTCTCGAAGTGAAGCCCTTGGACTCCTTTCAGGTTTGAGCCTGGTGTCCAAGAACGTGGACCTGCACAGGCAGCCACAGAATGAGATCCTGCTCGCTTGGCTCGGCGCCGGCTTGGCGGTGGGCCTGCTCGCTTTGCTTGGCCAGTTTCTGGTCTCGTGCCTTTGCCACTCGTCGCTTATGTGAGATGTTCACAGGTATTCAGTGATGTTTGTCAACATTTTGTAAGCTGTCAGAAATTAGTCCCTTGCCCCCACGTACCATCGCTATGCTCGGTCAAGGTGGTGATGCGATGCGGCACAAGGTGTTGGGTTCCCAAGTCTCCCCTGAAGTGGAGATCTTGGGAAAAGAGGGAAGGGCACCCTGATTCACGACAAGGAGCTGTTGATTGTTGATACTGCCTTCTCGCTCGCTAGCTCTCCGTCCTTCTCTCTCTCTCTCTCGCTCGCTCTCTTTCCCTCACCGCTCGCTCTGACTCTCTATCTGCCTCTTTTCCCTTCCCGTCTTTCACTTGCTCCGGCTCCTCTCTCTCTCTCTCTCCCTTACAGTCTCGCGGTCGACACAGAGATCGCAAAATGCACATCACCAATCACCAGACACGGCAAGCCCAGCATGCAGAGCTTAAAAGCATGGATTTGGATGACAGCAGATGACAACAGAAGAGGTCCAGCTAGTGCTCTCAGGTGTTGCTGCTCCCCCTCCCCTCCTCCCCCCTTCCCTCCTCCCCCCTTCCCGCCTCACCTCCCCCCCTTCCCGCCTTCCCCCTGATCCCCTCCCCCCCCCCTTCACCCCGCCTTCCCCCGCCTTCCCCCCCCCCCCCCCCCCCCCCCGGCTGAAAAACAGAGCCTTCATTTGGTTTGGTTGAATATGCAAAGGAAAATCTCAATTCCCAAGATTTGAATCTCAAAACCTGTGTTTTTTCCTATTTTCCTTGATTGGGGACCTTTATTTCCTCGGAAGCAAAAAAGCGGAGGGGGGGGACCAACGAGTAGTCTTTTGCCGCAGTCTCGCTTCAGGCGTTGAGAGGGGGCTTTTCTCGAGGGGGCCTTCCGGTGGGAATCTCTGACGCCCACTGCCAGGGCGGAGGCACGAAGTCCACCATGCTCCATCTTGGGGTATCAAACATGTACCAGTCCTAGGTGGAATAACCGAAGCTGCTTTGCCCGCAGGACGCCCTTGCTCTTGTGGAGTACGCTGTGGCCAGGTGACCCAAATTTACGCATTTGAGTCTTCGGTTTTTACTGACAAATTAGGTGTCCGATGACGATAACTTTAATTTAGTATTTTCATTCTGGCAAAGCCAGTCAGCTAACTTTCGAGACTGTGCAAGCGGATGGCCTGCCAGTCTGTTCAGAAACACAACTTTTAAAAACTTCTTTGGCAGCTCAATGCGACACTTGGAACGGCACTTGGCCTCTGTCGACTGGCTGTGTTTCACGTCTAGGCGCAATACAGTTGTGGCTGCCGTGCTTCGGCGCCGCCCATGGCGACCGCAGCCTACAGGCTGTCAGTCTTGCGCAAAAAGTGGCAAAGCGGACGCTTTGAGAAACTACCAGCCACAGTGGGCCGATTCACACCCAATGCTATGTCAATGTGCTCTTGCCGGTATCTTCGGGCTTACTGAGAGTGCCAACACCAGAAGCTGCATGGGTTCCGTTTACAAAGCAGCAGCACTCACGGGACGAGCTTGGTCAGCTAGGTAGTGGCAGTTGACAAACTCGTTGAATCCATTTGTTGCGCATCATGACTGCAAGTGCCAGCACTGCCAGAGTGAAGCTCCCAGCGGAGCAGGGGCACTTAGTCCTGCAAGCATCGGCTAGCTGCGATGCGTCACTTTTGCATTGTGTCACTGATGGCAGCACCTCCCATGACTGCTCCAGATGTTGATGCTTTGCCTTGTGAGAAATGAACAGAAGTGACTAACATTAAGCTCAAGCGGATTCATGAAGCGAGGCCGAGCAAGTCAAGCAGCACCAATGGCATGCTTTCACAGAGGCAGCGCTTTTCGATGTGCAAGCGGGGACGGCCTGTCTGCGCAGATTCGTAGCCCTAATTTTTTCTTGCTGTTTTCGTCAGGCTGTCACGAGCTGCCTCAGAGGCAGAGTCAACCATGGCTTCTCAGCAAGCAATGGCATACTAGCGCTAGCCTCCGAAGAGTGTAGCAACGTGCCTTGTCTTTTGCTCAGGCCACAACCATCCTGCCTCATTCGATGTCAACAACGCAGTTGTCAGCTCTTCCTGATGCCGTGAGGATCCCAGACAAGGTTCTTACATTGACCAGGCATCTCAGACTGCTGCGACTGGGGAGGTCTCAGAGCAAGAGGCTGAGGACCTGAGGAGCATCGACCCGGCCTCAGCGCTGCTTTCTTACGCATCCACTGGATATTGTTGGTGGAATTCATCTCCAAGCCGCAAAGGTGGCGCAGCTCGAAGCCATGCAGGCACAGCAGCGGTCCCCGCAGCAGGCGCAGCGTTGTCGAACGGTCAATGAGAGCCTGCCGGCCTGTCACTGACTTGTGCGCTGCTGCAGCCCAACCTGAAGCTGGACGGGCTCATCTTGCAGCTGATTGCCACACCCTCGGCAATACTGTAGCGGGCTGCGACCGGAAGGCACGGTGCCACATGCTCTATCGGCTGCCAGTACTTCTGCTCTAGTCTGCTGTGCCAACTTACGAGCTGCTAATGCTAACGCTCCGCACTGTTTGTTGTGAGCTTTCTGGTAGCGAGCTAGGAAAAGGACAATTTCGGCAATCCTATCGGCTGCTGAAGCTGAGCTCGACGCGGGGCATGGTTGACAACATCTCAAAGGGTCCAAAACCATGAGCCCACGTGACTTCAACGAAGAATCACAAACGTCCTCCCTTTGCCTCCAAATCCTGAACCTACCCAACAACTCTACGAACTACCAGTAGAGCCGGAAGCACCCAGCAGCCAAAGTGCGCAACCCTTAATGTTGACTTCGCATTAATAAACCCCCCCCCCCTTCATTGATCAATCTCTCCGGCCAGGGCCTCCTCAATAGTGTTCGCCTAAATCCTGGTAGGACGTACTATTAGTTGTAGTATTAGGAAGTAGCACCACGCCCGTAAAAACCGGATTTCCCGGGTCGGATTTTACAATTGTGGCGGGTTACAATATTGTGTTCCGGGCAGCGGGATTTTACAATTGTAGCGGGCTTTATTAATGTCAAGTCAACATTAGGCCTCTCCCGGGAGACGGCCCAGCATCATTTGTAATACTACCATCGAATCTAATCAACACATAAGCAACATACGGTTGTGCTGAACTCTGAGGTTGGACACCCAGAGCGGCGACATCGCATGGTCCTGCGCTCGGATGTATCTCGAGGTGGGTTCGATGCGACTTTCGTCAGGGCTGTCGCGTGTGGGCAAGGCAGTGATGACAAAATCCGCGCTGCTGCGCAAGAAGATCCTCAGCATTGTCCCACCGGTCGCGGGCTTAGGAACAGTAGAGGGACAGGAGCTCAGTGCCCCAGTGGGCCGAACAGCTTTTGTGGCTTTGTTGATTTCGTTCCTTCTAGGCGGCCCGCTTCGCCTGCGGTCTGATGGTGTGCTGTCTCTGTTCAAGTTTATTCACGGCGGGGTAGAGTACGTAGTCCATAGCACAATGGCGGAAGCCGCAATTGGATCTTCGGCTTGGGAGGGCGGAGCGTGAGTATGGTTATTCCTTTGTGTGTTTGCATATTTCTCTATTCTCTATATATATATATATATCTCTATTTATAAATAATGTATGGGTGTTTCTTTTCTTGGGGAGGGGGGGGTTTGGGGTGGGGGGGGGGTGGTAGGGCAAGCCCGCAGTCCATATTGGCGAACGGCAACTCTCAACTTCGGTCAGAATTTGGACTCTGAGTCCTTGTGAACTAGTAGAGCTCTTGGAGTTCAGTCACCCTGCGTCTAGACTAGATGCTGGAATAGTCTAGACGTTCTCGCAGTCTCAGTGAGCCTTAAACTGTGTTCTCAGCATGTCTGCCTGTGACATACTGGTAGCAACTCCGTCCGTTTTGCTCTGATTCTTCACCTGATTATTTCCCAAAATAGAGGTACCCCGTTTACACCCCAAATAGCATAGAACTCCCTTGAAGGGACTCCCAAAAAAGGGAACCCCTACTCTCGGAAACCCCCGCCTTGGTTTCAACATACAAGATACTGAGGGTGGGCGAGCTGTTGGCGCGGCAGTTCTGGGCTCCACCTATGAATGGCGGGGTTCCAGATTTTGCTGACACTCTGTTGTGTTTGCAGTTGTTTAGCTATTTCTGCTGTTGTGAAGTTTGGAGGCGCCAGCGATCCCTGCCAGATGTATTCTCCGATTGCAACTGGCCAAAGGTCACTGGCTCAGCTGTGGATTTTGCAGGTGTTTCTGCCCCTGTGTAGAGCGCTCAGAGGCATCTCACAATGCTTACGGTATTCATCACTTGCTGGAGCCTTGTTTGTTCGCCACGGCTCCACGCCCGGTTGCGGTTCGATGTATCCAGATCTGCGGCACTTCGGCCGTTTTGTCGGATAGACATGTTGATGACTAGGCCTGGTGGAGGAAGCCATCATGATCGACTTCTCAGAAGTGCCTCGCACAGATGACTTGCTGCATGTTTTCGGACATGCAGTTTCATCACATACAATCCCCGTCTCATGCCTCTCTCAAGATCTGAGCAACAAAGGGCGCACCCACACAGGAAAGTGCTCGTGAGGCTGTTCTGTATTTTTGTGCCTAACTACCTTAAAACTTAACGCGCAGCCGTGACGCGATCGTGACACGCAAGCCCAGGCTTCCCAGAGCATGATCCCTTCACCTCATGAAACCTGCAGGCTTTTCCATTTCAGATTTTTGTTTTCCTGGGCTCAGGCTTCCTACAGCTTCTCAAGCCCCACAAACCGCGCGGCTCGAGCAATCGCACAGCTCCTTTCCAAGTCGTCAAAACTTCAGAAGATTCTAAGGCCGAGGTTTCTCCGGAAATGGCAATTCACTTTAGCATTTTCGTATCTACAACATTGCCCGCCTCAAGCTTTGCAGGGCTGTGTGGCAGCGGAAGTATCATGAAAAGATGGGTTGGGTCGCCTGCGGGGACTCACTTACTGCTCGTAGCAAAGAATAAGCTCTGCAGATTGTTGGCGAGTCAAGATGTGTGTGTGGTGTTTATTGCACATTCCTTCTGGGTTGTCTAACGTGTGTCTCAGATTCTTGTGGCATAGGCCCTGCTGACAAGAGGACGCAGCCCAGCTGCAATTGGTCAATGTTTTCGTAGTTTGGGTCCAACTTAACGAGAGTTGCTGGCCTCTGAGGCATCATCCACTCCTCCCGAGCTCAGAATTTCATTCCTTTCCAAGTCTGAGCCATACATCTTGAAGTCAGACTACTTTCCGTGCTTCGGCGAACGCTCAGGGGCGAAGCGCTTCCCCGGAACACATGGCAATGGTGAGTTGAACCCGGAAGAGGCCTCTTGCATCCTCTTGCGCTATTTGTTGGTTCTTCGGCCGTGTGTTCCTCCTGGCTTGTAGCATGTCCGCACCCCACGCGCGACATGAGCTGTCTAAGCCTTCCTGTGTTGCCTAGACACGCTAGAGTCGTCCCTTGGCAGGTGCAGAAGAGGGCCGTTCCAGGGCGCGTGCATTGACAGCCGCGAGTGGCACATAATTAGACGTGAGTAGAACACATGCAGGCCGGGCACCTACATGAAATCAGTTCCGGGCGGCTCAGCACGCGGCTTGGAGAAGCAGGCCCACAGTCCTTCAAGGGTCCGCGGAAATACCACATGAAGCACCAAGGCCTTCTCGGTAGACGGTGGTGAGACTGCAGAAGCCTCAGATCAGTTTTGCATAGCTTTGCAAGCTCCTCCTGCCACATCAATCGAAACACCAAGGTGATTCTCGGAGCAAACCACACCTATCCCTGGAAGAAGGCCTTAGGTAGACAGACCAATGCTCAGCTGAGTACAGTCGCATGTGAAGGCGGAACACATGTAAGGGAGCTCAATGGAGTTGACTTATGATTCGCTTGCTTGAGAAGTGTGTGTTCTCCGCTTCCAAGGATCAACCCCATTGAGTCCGACGCAACAAACCTTGTGTCTGCTCCGTGTGCTACTCATCTACGCGAGTTCTTGTGAATTCGTGCAGCTCAGAGCACGACGAGTCGAATTCGAATGTCTACTGAGTCAACTATAGTCTCATGTTGCCCCGAGGTGCTACACGTTCGCAAAGACTCGACGCACGGTTTCGGACACCGCCGCGGGACATGGGCTTCAGGTACCAGCAACACACCCACACACGCACACACCTGACGCATCGCAGCAGTGCCGAAGCTTCCAAAAATGTAAAGCAGCTCTTGCTCGCTTGGTTCTCGAGTGATTCAGGTAAACAGGGCTAACACCTTCATTCTGGTGTGCAAATGGATATCGGAAGCTGGTCTCTGTGTGTGTGTGTGTGAGTGACTGTGTCTGTATTTGGGGAGGCAGTTTAGTAGCTTGCCTAAAAGGCCTTGGAAAAAATGCTGATGTGCGGACAGGATGGCGGCCCCGTGAAGACGGACACCGGTTGCTTGTCACCAGGTTCCAATGAGAAGCTGTGGTCGTCTGGTCCTGTCTGTGAGAGAATGCAGCTCGCGAAGGGTTCGTGTACGAGCTCCACTCGACGATGCGTCCACTCTATGGCAATCGCACGCTCGACGGAACCCAGTCCTGTGTCAGGACTGGGGTCTCTTGCGCAGAAGCCCACAAGTTGCGGAGCACCACGCAGCCTCAATTCGCTGCCCGTTTTCATTCTTCATCAGCTCCTCGTTGTGGCTCCCCTTTGTGAGGAGAAAGATTCGCCAGCGGCTGAAGGATGGCCACGTCAAGCAACGCGTGCGCTGCATTCCCATGCCTCTGGAGGCACGCGCACGAAAGTGCGTTTAAGGAAATTGCGATACTGTTGATCCTCTGCACGAATTAGAAAGGGTACTGAGTCGTAGTACTGAGTGCTAGTGCGTGCTAGCCTTTCTTGGCACAGAGGCTTCATATCTTGGCTCGAATCTTCTGTTCAGGCACCAACGGAGCCGGAGTGAGAGTTTCACTGTTTCACCTCGCCATTCCTCTGAACCCGATTCCACCGTTCTGCCGTGTGCCGGCTCATTGCGAAGATGCCCAAACTAGGTCCACGGTTGCAAGTTAGCCATACACATCTTGTCTGGCCGGACACATGCAGTTGCTTGTGCAGCCCCCCTACAAAGGGGTTGCTGTGCAAAGAATAAGAATGTGGTGCAGAATGATGGTAACGGAACAAGCCCAAGCCAGTGCGCACGTAGCAGGACAGTGCTGGTTGCTGACTCCTAAGTTGCTAAAGCACTCAGCAGGCGCGATGTTGCGCGTGTACCTTCTTGGCGACGGGGCTGGAGTGTGGGAGGGAGGTGTTTTCTCACTCTATGGAGAACTGGAAGTCTGATGATGCTCATGATATCTCATGATGCTCATGATGCTCTTCAGGAACCTATACATCAGAATGCCGCTGCTTCATAGGAGCACTGATGGCTTGCAACTGCATGCTTCAGCTGTTGTGAGCACTAGCTGCTGGAGGTTTGGACCGCCGCTGGCCTCAGAATTCAGTCAGTCAGTGACAAACAACATCATTCCAAGCCCTAGGAGGCTAGACGTGCTTGGCAGCCACATAGAGGCCGTGCAAAAGACAGCTCGGAACCAACAAGGGAACAGTTTGTCCACCACTAGGCTTCTTTGATTTTGACCGCAGCCATGCCGGATTCTTCGGAGGCTGCTGGTGAGGCTAAGCCTTAAAGATCTTAAAGCCAAGTGTGCTGTGCTTTGCTACTGGATAATTTGGGAAGTGCCCTGACCAGGAGCAGGGCATGGGCGCACCAGAGCCATTCGGCAATAGGGAAGTGCTGACCTCAGGATGGTCCAGGATAGGCCTAGCCAGGGGAGGCGTCAGCCCCGTCTGAACTTGTGTGGTCACTGCAACCTCTCTGCTCGGCTAGTGAGCTTCGCTCGTCTCAAGCATGGGCTTGCGGCTTTGGGAGCTGCATTGGAAGGAAAGGATCAGGCACTTGGAAGGCTCCCCTGAAGAAAGTAAAGTTATGAGAGTCTAACCAGTGCACTTGCTCAACCATGTTGGTCTTTGCGGGCCTCCCTGCATCACCCGCTTGCTTTCAGAGGCGGCAGACGGCCACGAGCACGCGCCAAAGTCCCCAAACGGGGAAGTGGAGCTGCACAGGTGCCGACGTCGCATTCTTGCTTACTTTGCTTTGCGCTTGGGAAATTTTGGGAAGTCTGGGGTTTTGCAGGTCCTTTTCAGCCATCAACGACGAAGCCGGCACTGCCTGGGGTGGTGGCGTGGAGGAGCGACGGGCAGAGCGGCAAAAGGTTTTCTTGATAGCCCCTGCGCTGGCTGAGCAGTACGGCCAGGGTAAGTCCAGTTAGTGGATCTTTCTCTGTGGTTCCGTGGCCTGTGGCCTGTCAGGGCTTGACCGTCAAGGTGGGCCTTCTCGGAGCGGACCTGGAGAACTTGCGAGAGGAGCACGCTGGGATAAAAGTTGCATGACGTGTGTGCACGTCTGTGTGTGTGTGTGTGTGTGTGTTTGTGTTTGTGTTTGTGTTTGTGTTTTTGTTTTTGTTTGTGTTTGTGGAAGACAATGTGGTGAAACGGGATAGTGGGATCTCCCATTTTACATCCTTCGATCTTCAGGGCTGCCAGCGGCTGGCGGGCGAATCTGAAGAGATTATACAGGCAGGGCTCAACAGGAATGACATGGAATGGCGTTGAGCTGACTCTCGGAACTCCACTTTTGAGGCCATCTTCGAACGTCTGGGAATATTGCATTGTCGCACCAGCCGGATCGAGACTGCACTGGGACTGCCGCAAGAGCCTGAAATTTCACACCGTGCAGACAGTGCAGTGGGTTGCCCGACGCAGGCCTTCTGCAGTAAACATGCTCATCTCAAACAGAAGTTTTGTCCACGAGGCCATGGCAGCCTCCAGAGGAAGGTGACGAGGCAGAAAGGACGGCTGCTCCACACTATGCCGTAACTTCCGAAAGAAACCATCGCCATGATCTGGCGAGGACAGCGCAGACGGATGAGGAAGGTGCTGGCAATGCCACAGGTGCACCCTGAAATCCTCGGGGATACTGCGGGTTTACCCGAAGCTCAGTGAGAGATGCCCCGATCATCAGGTGAGGGATCTCAAAACTGTCCAAGAGGAAACATGAAAGCGGCTTCCGGAAACCTAGCGTAAGGTCCGCCCAAGGGTCCTCGGAAGTTCAGCAGGTTTGGCGTAAGCTCGCGCAAGCTCGCATAAGCTATGCTTCGGGATTGCGGTCGGGCTTGCGATGACTAGCCGGTGTGAATGTGACAGCTTTGATACGCTGCAGGTTTGTTTTTGATCAGCTTCAGGCTCCAGGGTTGTTTCGCAGGAGGCCGGACATAGGGCCTAGGTTCGGGATCTCAGGGGTGAGGATTGTTTTGGCGAGCAATCCAAACATCCAGTCCGGCTTGCCCAAAATCCAGAAGTTCGGGATTTTTTTGTGTCCGGTAATCTGCGTAAGATCCGCGCAATACCGCCCCACACACGTAAGGCCAAAAGAAAACAGACGCGCCGCGCAAGCTACGGAGTTTGCGGAAAGAAGCCACGATGGGTTTGGGAGGGAGGTCAGGTAAGCAGCATCGGTGAATGCTGGCTGCTACCAGGGCCAGCAGTTCCGCGCTGCCTGCGAGGGCATGCGCTGGAGCGAGGGTCCCAGCACTCACATTTTGCAGCAGATGATGCAGCATAGCCTAGCACGTGCCGAGCAGCTGCAATTCACTGCGTTAAAGTTCTCAACCTACGCACCCCTCACCAAAATAGGTGCACCTGCGGTGCCTATAGTGAATCAGTAAGTGCATCCACCAAGCAAGGCCAGACGAGGAAGGCACAGAAGGCCCGCCAAAACAGTGCGGCTTCTGCAAGAACCGGAGGCGCAGCACAGCAGGAGTTGCCTCAATTCATCTCAGTTTGTTGGCTCTTTACTATCTTTTGGTTGTTTGTGCCACTCCTACCGGTGGCTGATGTAACTAGACAGTTGCGAGACAAGGCCAAAACTCAGACACCAGGAATCAGGGATAAAACTGGACAGCTCGCTAGTGGGCTCAGAAGCTTGTTCGGGTCAGCTTACGACAGCTTTAGGGTCGAGTTACTTGTGAGTTTCGTCATGACACCGGGACTGCCAGGCAAACACCGTTTCGATGCAGCGAGGGCTGCTACTTCCATGCCTGCCAGGATGTGGTCTCAGCGGTTGCACTGGCGCGCATGATGTGCCGATGTCTGTAAAAACTACTTGTCCTGAAAACGGACCCTCCTAAATGTTCACAAGCTGCTGCATCAGGAGTGCGTGTTTGGCCAGCCAGACGAACGTGAAGGCCAGCTACCCCAAGCGGCAGTGGAATCTGTCTTTCAAAGGGACAGCGCTTGAGAGGAACATGCTGTGTGAAGTGCCGTGTTGGAACGAGGATGCTGTGCCCTGCAGCGCAACCCCCTACCCCAGTGCGGACTGAACACCGATTTTCTGCTTCGGGGGCTCTCTCCTGTGTGGTCTTTGTCTGTCCTGTCCCTGCTGCTCATTGGCGTGGTGGGGCTGTTCTCTCCCTCTTGGTGCAAGGTGATGGTGAAGGCGGAGATGGGCAGCCAGAGGCTACAGGGGAGGCCAAGGAGGCCGAAGACATTGCAATGACTCGTGATGTGCTGTGTACGACTACGTGAAGTTGTCTGAGGACAGGTCTGACACTCCGACGAAAGCTCCTGAAGAAGGCCTGGCTTGTAGAAAGAAAAACGCTCAGAGCCGAGCAGAGGTGTTTGCAGCTCTAAAGACTCTAACGCTTCCAACACCTTCCGAGCCTTGTACAAGTTTTCAGCACTAATCGCTTGTGTGCACGCAGAGGCACTTCCAGGTCACCGCGCGGAGCTGGGATGTTTTTGTGTGTGAGAGATACATCTAGTGATGCTTAAGTGGTCTGGATTACTTTGGGAAGTCCGTTCGGACGACGGATCTTTCTAGAGCCCAGGTCGAATACCTCAGACGAGTCAACCCGGTGTGCAACGACCCTAGAACTCGGAGGTCCAAATAGAATCATGCTCCATGCCAGCAGTTCAAGCAGTCATGCTCCCAAGGAGAAAGGTGACGACGTTTGCTCTCGTCCTTTGCCTCAAAGCCGGCACGCCACCAAGACAAGCAAATCAGAATGCCCATCGCTGCTGCTGAAAAATTACTGGTGCACAGCTATATGCATTGCCAGGGAATGCAGCCATCCTAGCTGTAAATGTCCACATGGACATCATGCACCTCAGTCATCATAGCATCAAAATTGGACAAAATAAGTAAAGAAAGGTTCTTGCCATACTTACGCCATATGATGGTGCCGCATGGATGGCTTCATCGTGCCAGCTTCCTGTCGGCTTGCATGTGTTGGCCGAATCAGGCCACAGACGCCGTCAACAATGATGCAGGAGGACAGCATGTCGCTTATGCATGTGTGTTCTTGAACGGATGTGATCGCAAAGCCTCCGAATGCGGTCTGGCTGCATGTGAGATGTGCTTAAGTGCTTAGGTGGCTAAGGGTGGGGCACCGCATGTCATGGGTCGCAAATTTCAAGGGGAGGGTCTGTTACCAGCATCTAAGGGCTTCACCATCCACAAACGAGGAAACATCAGACGCGGTGCAGCCTTACCATGCCTTACTCACTTAGATGGAAGCACCACCACCGCTCTTTGCAGGACTCTACTGATGCTCGCCTAGAAGCCTTGGGCTGAAGTCAGCATGCCACAACGTGTGATGAATTTGAAACTTCTGGCTTCGTCCTCTGTAGAACCCTGTAGGTCCGTGTAAGGATGTATCAAAAGCGCCTGACGCGAAGGTGGATAGTTTCGGTTCCGATGGTACATCGCCAGAAGTGAGCGACCTGCAGGCCTCCCACATGTCAACTTTTGCTGCCTTGCTCGCGCGTGAGAGAGGGAGGGAGAAGGCTCTCATCTCGAGTGCCAGTTCAAAGGATTTGGCAGCTAACGGATTGCACAATTGGTCAAATCAGATATATGACATATTCGGCAGACCTTCAAGCAACTTGCAGGCGCTGTTCGTGTTTTTTTCGAACGGACCTGCCCTTACTTGCAAGGAGGAGGCTGCGAAGCCTCCAAGGCCTCCGAAAGAGTCAACCAGTGGGCTGAAGGTGCCCCCTGGCTGTCGAAGTGCACACTTCACACAAGAAGATGCTGCGAACTTGTGAGCAGAAGAGTTTGAATGTGAATGGTTGGAGGCGCGGCTCTCCGCTCTGGAGGTGCCCTGGCACCTTGAACGCGCAGTGGGCTGGCTGTGCTACGCTAGTCTACGCTACCTTGATCCCAGGCAGAGGTGCGAGAGCTCAATGTAGCCGGGGTCTCGGCTTGTGGCGCAAAAATGGCAGTGATAGGCAGCGATGCGCTTGTGATCGCTTATGAGTATAAGGCCACTGAAAGTGCAGTCGCCAAAGAAGCAGCTGCAAGAGCGCAGGTGCAAGTCCGCGAAATCCAAACACCACTATCCACCACTTTGTCTGGTGCCAGTATGTACATGTATGTGCCACAGCGTGACTTCTGATTGGCGGGCTGAAATCTGCAGATTCTGCGGTTGCATATCGGTTTCCAGGAGGCCGCAGAAGCGTGTTGCACTGCGCTGCATGAGGACTGCTGCATTTGTTTGGGAGTCGCGTTGTGCTCTGCATGTCGCGGCTGTGAGGACGTGTCGAGGCTGTTTGCGGCCTTCGAAGTCGAAGTGAAGGCCGGTTGCTGTAGGAAAACCCACGCAGTCATGCGCAGTCGGGGCGAGTGCATGGCTCAGAAGTTGCACACAGGAGTCCATACAGCATCTTCAGGGTCAGGCCGGTCTTGCAAAGGAGAGAAGGAACCCAATCCACTGGTGCATAAGAGCGGAAAGCGCCAGGGTTCTGGCGAAGTACCAGACGCGATGGGTGCTTTGGCATGCGCATATCGCTATGACGTGGTTCACGATAGTCTTCTTCCGTAAGCTATCGACTCGGAGACTAACTTCGTAAGGTGCCCGCGAGGAAGTGCAGAAAGATCTTGCTGAGTTCGCGGAGGCAGAATTCACACCGCATTCACTCCATACCTGAGCAGTGAACTCAATAAGTCTCTTGCATTCTCTTGCAATGCAGCCTTTCAGGCAATGCAGCAGAGCCTTGTAAGTACAACCGGATCCTTGCGGGATCTGATCCTGGAAACGCAGGCGAACGTTGAGCTGCAGTGCTACAAGAGCGCCCTTCATGGCATGTTACTGGCGCTTCAGGTAGAGACCGAAGAGCGGCTGATGGAGAAGGCGTCTTGCAGCTGCAGCTCACTCATTCCTTCCTACATCAAGTTGTGGCCAAAGGTCTCCACCCATGGACTGCACCAGACGGTCGAAGGCATTGCAGGGTTAAAAGGGTTAGTGCCATGCTTTAAAGCAAGAGAAATGTGTAGATGCTGTAGCTGCGAGTCCAAGAGCAGTGAGAGCGTCTCCAGGGCTTCACCTGCGCCTTGAAGCGCTCGAATCTGACCTTCCACGTGGGCGGGCCGGGTCTTCGGGCGTGCGCGGGATCACACGGGGATCTCGCGAAAGTTTTGTGCTGTGCCAATCATTTTTATGACTGGCTTTCAGCTGTTCTTGCGTCAGTCTCAGGTTCGAGCCTCCAAGGGTCCCGGTGGTGGACGGAGTGCGCGCAGCCGAGCATACAGTGGCCACAAATGCTGCGCATAGTGTGGGCATAGGATATCAGAATCACAACCTATCATCTGTACTGTCTGAGCAACAAGCGGTGAAAAAACAAGCGGTCAACCGGCATGCGGAACATGAAGCCTGGCGGGTAACTGCCGACAAGTAAGCAGGAGGCTGCTTCACGCGCAGTTTGCTGGCTGGGTTTCCAAGATTCGTCCAAACACAACATAGTACGTACTGTGGGGCCAGAATGCACCTCGGAACTACCTATTCGAGCTACTGTGGCCACCGAGAATGGCACTGCCCTCGTGCCTAGCTTCGTAGTCTATTGCAGTTGTTTGGGCTGGGGAAAGTTCTTCTGGTTCCGTTTGTCAGGGGTTTCAACAAACTAAGCGGTCGACTGCCTAACGAACATTCCGCAGCAGCAAGGAACGGTTTCAAACGTCTGTGCATTTCTATCAAGGGCTCGCTGAGGCAGGAAGCCACTCAGTTGATTGAGCCCCTAAGGCCCCAGATGCGGAATCTGGGAACGCCATCCAGGGCTTAGCTTGATTCCCAGCTTTTGCCTTTTCGACTTTTTCGACTGGGTGCTTGGCATTCGGAAACTGCTCGTGCTTGTGCCCCAGGCCTGCAGCCTTTCGGCCCTTCTCAGGTCGCTGGGGCTCACGAAAGCAGGCGCGCAACGAGCCAACGAGCGAGGTGAAGATGCGCAGCTCTCGTAGCTATCGTAGCTGTTTTGGGTGGATGTCCAGGCGAGCAAGTTGGCCTCGACTGGAGCTGGGAAGAGGCCCGCTGGCCAAGGTATCCCCCACTGCCATGAAGGGTGCTTTCAGCCGATCTTGCGCAGTGATCCACAAGATTATCACAGAAGAGCTCAACCCCTGATTGTCTCGCTCTCTATCTCTCTCGCTCTCTCTCTCTCTCTCGCTCTCTTTCTCGTTCTCTCTGGCTAGGAGAGCTTCCCCAAACCCGCCCAAAACATCCCAACCCTCAAGGGAGGCTCCCAGACATTGGGCCTCGTCTGAGAAGTTGGTGGAAACATTGGGTTTAGAGCCCAGTAGGCAGCTTCCCTTCCTCAGGCTGGGCCACGCATCGAGGAGGCATGGGCATTGAAGGCGCGCGAGGCGCGCGCCTTCCCTTCGCACACGGCAAGTTGCATAAAGTGCTTTGAGGAGAGAGCGTTTACGGTTGGCTGGATTTCCGTGCGCCCTTCCCCGCCCACCCCCACCGCAAACCGATTGTCAGCAAAGTGGACTCGCCCACAAGTGCTTGAAAGGCACAAAGCACGCAGCGGACAATCGGTGCGGATGCTGTAGCATCCCTCAGCTAGTGTAGTATACAGATGTAGAATGATGCATACAGTGTCCTTTTAAAGGTGCGGCACGCTCCAGTAGCTTAAGTGGCCAGCGCTGTGGTGTTGGAAATCCCCGACGATTGTGTTTTCAGATTGAGACGGAGTTTTCTGCACAAGAAAGTGTGTACATGTCTTATGGCGATATTCTGCGGTGCTTGGTTCGAGGTGTGGCATCTCGGCCTGCCACCGAAGCCTGACCTTTTCGACTTCCTTCAGAGCCAGGTGCTCCTTCAAGGGTCTCATCGTGAAAGGAGATCTGGAGAAGTCGGCTCGCGAAAGGCTCGTGCTACACCGTCAACCACTACTTCTCCGGCACCCAGGCTGCCTGACCGGCGAGAGGCGCAAGTACCAACTGTCAGGATCGGTCAGATTCAGTGACCTTTGAGCCTTTGAGTTTGCGTTGCGCTTGCCGGGTATGTGTCGGAGCTGCCAGGCTGCAAGGCTTGCCAACCGACTGGTGTGCTGCCCTCGAATGCCTCGAGAATCCCAAGAGAGAGGGCAAAGGGTGGCATAGGCTATACACAACTTCAAACTCAGATCCTCTCCGGGCTCATCTTGCTGCGGTACTCTCTCGCCTTGAACTAAGCGCTTGCTGGTCTGTAGGTTGGAAGCAGTGCCATTCGCTGCTGTTATCTGCTGCTCCTCAGATTGCTTTTGTCAAGGTACAGTCCTCAGAGCAGCACAGGCACCGAAGCCGGGGACACAGGGTGCATTTTGTGCATTCGGTGCGCAGCAGTGAGGGAACAGGGATGAGAGAGAGCCGCGGGAAGCAGGAGGGTCAAGGCGCATGAATCTCACCACGTATACTTATGCAACAAAGCTCAACAGCCATAGTTGACATGGATTCCTTCCCTGGAAGCGGGGGGCCGGGGGGTGGTGTCTCAAGACAATTGGAAACGAAACTTGTTTATGATCACTCCGGGGCAATATTAGTTCAGGAATCGCGCCTGGTTGTTGATGTTGGCCATCACGAATCTGCCCCCATCTTGCTTGGCTCTTTGAAGCGGCTTGTGAAGCTGAGGCCAGAGCTGACATGGAATCGGAGGCATCTCCACTCCAAAGGCCGAGTGGCAGTTGACATTCGGGGCAGAGTGGTCGCGTCAACGAGGGGGGAGGGAGGAAGTAGGGCCATTGGCCACAGGGTTGACAAGGGAAGGAAGCAGGATGGCTTCGCTTCTTTTGAGGAGCGGCTCTTCCGGCCTCGTGGGCAGCCTTGGGCCGGGGCCCGCAGTGCAGCCGCGGCCGGCGTGCCCGGCGCGCGGCCGAGCCTCCCGAGGCCGGGATGGACATCGTGTTGAAACGAGCTCGCACAGGCTCAAACACGAACAAACCGACTTGGAAGGTTAGATTCTGGTTGCAATCGAACTTGAACCTGTCATTGGGCTGAACAGAAGAAGCTGCAAACATGCGAACAGCATCGCGACCAGTCGAAGGCACAAACACTGCAGAACTCGCACCTGGAATGGTCTGAACTGTCGCCTAGACTCGACATGTTTGGGATTGATTGTCAGCTGGAAGGTGCAGATATGGTCCAAGGCTCAGGATGTTTCCACCTGAGGGCACATGCCACGAAAGACAAAGACTCGAGATACTTGAGGCCTGGGCAGATCGTGGGGATGCGACCGCCCACACAGAAAGCAGGCGGAGCCCATCACCCAGAGTGCTTCATGGTTTGTTGTCAGTTTCTCTGCTTACCATTCGCGACCATGCTCGCGATGCAATAGTCTCGCTGCCTGGCAACGTGAGCCAACAATTGTCCGAACTGCGGCTGGCCTCATGGCTCAAGTGCCCTCAGAGTCGCCGTCCTCGCCTCTTTGCGCCTCAAGCCATGCCGTTTTCTTTCCCAGATGATTACGGCTATGTGGTGCTTGCGCACTGCATGCCTTGGATCTCAGCATGCAAGGGTACCGGGGATGTGCATGGCTCTAAACTACCCAAATTCTTCAAAATGCGTTTTCAGAAGCTCACGCCTGAGGTCCTGGATCTCCAACATGTACCTGACGATCAACGTGGCGAAGATCTCAGATTCAGACCTGAGACACGGCATGGAAGCAGTGCGTTTAGCACAGCGTCAGCAGCACCGTGTTTCGAGAAAAGCACTTAACAGGTGAAGGCCCGAAAGAAGTACGGAGTCAAGTACCCAGCCCTCTACGTGTCTTGGCATGTCTTGGCTAAATTTGCCAGTGAAGTGAAGTGAAGTCACGCCTGCTCGAACAAAGCCAAGGCACCTGACAGCCACCCAAACGCTGAGAGTTTCAACAGCGTGCAGCTGCATGACTGCACATCTGCACACCGTTGCGCGAGCAACACCTGAGCTGACCTCCTCGTTGAATGCCAAAGAGGCGAGCTCATCAGAACACGCTCGAAAATTGGGCACCGGTACAAATCTTGATGGCCTCTGGCTCAGAAGCACGGGGCGCGGACAAAGTGCATCGAGATATATCGCCATCTCAGTAGATCTCAGTAGATCTCATGATCCTGGCGAAGCTGAGGCCTTCAACGGCCTTGCGCATCCTAAGTTTGCAGCTTCTTGCGGCATGATCTGGGCATTCGGCCGCATCGTTTACGGCGCGCGCCCCAAGAAATCGTGACCAGCGGCCCAAAGCATCTGCAGAAGCTGGAGACTACAACGTCCGAGGCTACGGCTATGCCAAGGGCGGACCAGAAGGACGCATGGTGGGAGGAATGCACCCCGACAGAACTACGTGTGTGGTTGGACGCCTCGCCGACTCGCTGGCCTCCATACTCAGGCTATCTCACCTTGGTGACCTCCCTCTCTTGATTGGTGGCTTTGTGCAGCTCGCCTCAGATATATAAATAAGTAAATATGAGTAAATAAATAAAGCAATAAATAAATAAATATATATATATATATATGTACACGCTTCTGAGTTGCAAGCAAAAAGCCGCTCAGCATCGTTTGGTTCCCGTGGCAAGGACCGCGTATGGGATGATCACTTCCCAGGGCGCATCATGAGGTGGGAGCGACACGCGCCGCAGATCTGTGTGCAACCCCTGTACAGGTGGATAGTCGTCACATGAGTTACAGACAAAACCGATCAGCCTACAGCTGCGCGGAGCGCATTGATTCACGGCAGTGGTGGAAAGAGGGCTCGCAGCCAGCTCGTGCTGGAGGGGATGTGGCTGTGCAGCTTCTTTTTGATGTATGCACGTGCAGTCCGCATGAACAGCCTCCAAACCACAAGATCATGAGAGTCAGTAGACTTTCTGCTGAGCATCCCGTCTCCGAGGCCACCCGATCCGTGCCACTTCCGCTGGTGTGCCCTGACAGAAGGGTGGATCCTGGCCCTGGTATGGGGAACAGCCCAGACAGCCTGCCCCAAGTCCTCAGGGTGCTCACATACTGACCATTATTATAATCATGTGTTTGCTTTATTATAGCATTTTTGGCTTGGGCCTTCCTCGCCACTGAGGCGCCCCAGCGGTTCGGCTAGATCATGAGCGGTCGATGCATGTCGACGCCTCGACTCTCGACAGGGTACAAAACTGTACCTGAATCCAAGAAGGAGGATGCCTAAATGACCCCGGAGCCTAACATTGCTTGCCAAGATCTGAGGAAGGTATCTGAGTCTAGTTGCATTCAACCTGACATTCCTACGCAGCGCGTACCTAAGACCTAAGATCCAAGATCCGGTATGTCACTGTCCACCTTCTACTTTCTTCTTCTCCGTTCTACAAACTATATCTAGCTGTTTCGCCGCCGAATCTAAAAGAAGGGTCCTTGAAGGTCCCAGTCGCGGTAGAGACTTCTGCACGGAAGTGTTAGCCAAAGCTGCCATGTGAATACTTCGCGCATCGGCATAAGCATCATGTGACGCCAAACGCTTTACGCCCAAAGAGCAGCTCACTTCACATGGCCAGCTTCCCCAGTGCATGTGAAGTTGCTTGCTTACGTCTCGCAACCAAAGACATCTATCCTGCACTCTCAAGAATCTTCAACACAGCCAGTGATATCTCGCGTTCGTGCTTGCAGCTTGAATTGATTTGGACGCCACACCCCAAACAGGGGCTGTGGTGACCTTTGCCGCCGTTTATTGCCATTCCCACAAAGACGAAGTGTCATCCAGTGCTCGAGGCAGATAAACGCAGGATGTATCACCCATAGACGCTCCAATGGCTTACTTGCCCAATTCGTTCTCCGAGTATCTCTCAAGGCAAAGGGCGCACCCTTGGGACTCCGGCACTGTGGCTTGATCCCCCTCGCACCATGAGTTGCTTGCTTGGTCTTCGGCATAGATTTCGCATTCTACGCGTTCTTGGAGAGTTCGCATGCTGATTGGCTCAAGCAGTGACAGCTGAAAGCTTGTTGATTCGGCCTTCATGAAGAATGAGTCATGACAAATAGTAGCCAGCCAACCATGAGCCTCACACGCATTACCTACATTACCTTGTGCAGCCTAACACCTACGCCCCGACCCTGAACCCTAAACCCCTAAACCCTAAGCCATGCGTGAGTTTGCGATTGCTAAGATGGTGACGCACCTCACGCATGGCGCTTCTCCAAGGACTGCAACCAAAGTCGGTCACCGGAGATATCACAAGTTTCCTGTGGGTTTTACGAAAGTGAGGGACCCCTAATAGAATCCCCAAATAGATAGTAGGATTCCATTGTATTCTGGACCCCAATTAGGGGTCCCCCCCCCCCCCGATTTCGGAGACCACCATGTAGAGATCTTGCTGGTGCAGGATTGTCATGTACACGGTGCCTCTCGGAGGTGCGCAGCCCTGATCACTAAGGTGATTTGGGGGTAGTATAATGAGGCCTATACTAGTTTGGAGTATATTAAGGGAACCCCCCTATGTTTAGAAAGACCCATTTCGGGCTCCGGAGAGTTCAGGATGAGCGTTCTCCTGCAGGTGCTGCTTCTTCGGCAGCGGCTTCCAGGTGGGTTGGTTGGCCCTCCGAGTCGTTCTCCAGCATGACAAGCCAGTGGCAGAGGTGCATCGAAATTGCCTTCCAGCTTTCGGCCGCGAGGATACGCATGGCAGGCAACGGGTGCTGTTTGCAAGTCGCGTGTGGGACATCAATCAAGTAAACATGTGACCAGAGATGTTGAAGACTAGTGCAGCACACTACATCATTGCGTGCACAGTGCGCTTATGCAGGCTCCAAAGGTCAACTGCTATGCCCTTCTCGGTACTCGGCTCAGCAACACCTGCACACCGCCAGCTCTTTCACGCGCAGCGCGCTGGACATCGCTGGACGCTACAGGTGTTCCCGAGACGGCCACTGTAGAGGACATCAGGAAGGCTTACTTGCTGCGTCGGGGGGCCTCGGCGATCTTAGCTTGAGCTCCGCCCAGAGTCCTTTCCTTTGAGGTGCTAAGTCTGCTCATCCGGATGTCGCTGGCTCCAGCCTCTCGCTCAGTTTCCGTTGGACCACTTTGGCATTCCTCAGCTTCTGATGCCGTTGCCATTTGCGCATGCAAAGGGTAGGACAACAAGCAATTCGAACGCAGGCTCGCACAGCATGGTGCAGCTGAATCTGTGTCACGGCCCTACATGCCCATGATGTTCACGTCCAAGTGAAGAGCTCTCGTGTCAAACGGATGGATTTGGGGGAGGGGGAGGGAGTGATATGTCTCGCGAAGTTTTGTTGCAGCTTTTTGGATGACATTCGGGGAAAGCGTGGAAGGCTATGAGGCTCTCACGCAGAAACGGCGCGAGTATGATGCTGCCAAAGGAACAGGCCTGGGTGATGTGATGCTTTGGTTTATTGATTTAGTACAATTTGGGAATTCCTGTGTTCTGGCAGGTCGGAAAGCTTCGACTTCAAGCGCACGTGCTTCCTCCTCCTCTTCCACCACAAACACTCGAGAAGCCTGGTGGCCATTGCCTCGAAGGCGATAAGGCTAATGCCACGGGATGCAAACGATTTGTGCAAACGCCTGATGCTGTATAGTTGGTATGTGAGAAACATTGAGAAATTCAAGGGATCCAGTCGTGGAACTTCCATGGAGTTGGGGCTGCAAGTCATTCGGACCAAGGCGCGCGCAAGGCGGTTTCGATGACTACCAGGATGCTGCACTGTATGCGACCTGTCCCGTGCTGGCGCTCATGTCGACACGAGCAGGACGAGGATGACTTCTATCCGTTCCACTTCCAAGACTTCGCGGAGAAGAAGTGGCGCACGAACCCTACTGGCTCTGATGCTGTAGGTCGCGCTTGAAAGTAATGCGAGAGCACTCTGCGTAACGCGAGGCCCAAGAAGAGACAATGGGAGACGCCGCGGCCCAAGTATGCCGGTCAGGTCAATGAACATGCTGCGAACATGCTTCCGGGATCTTATGGGTTTCACCCCAGGACGGCCTGCCTGGGAAGACTTCGCAAACATGTGGGATGAAGGTGTGGCGTCCCTAGCGTCCAGCTGCGCGTTCCATCAGTCGAACGCCCGGAATGAGTCAGTGCACCTTGAGGACGTAAGGAATATTAGGCACCTGATAATCTGATCCCTTACAGGGTTATGTCGGGGGATATGATATACCGGACCTACAAATGGACTCCTTAGTTCCCAACGGAGTGCTTGAATCGAGGAATTCGAGAGTCGAGATCGAGGCTGGCATCTGTCTGCTCATGGCTTGGTGCTGTTGATTCCCAATAGCCTCGCCGCAGACTTGGTATGACCATCAAAGACTCGCACTCCTCTTGATGTCTTAGTACCATCGTGATTCATGACAAGTCTTGTGAGTCAGAAGAGCAACACGCCCTGCCATCAGTCTGTCAGGGCCGCGGAATAAGCGTGGCCGCCGAGCTTCAAGGCACCTTCATAAGATGTTGGTTAGTGTTTAGGGTTTAGGGAGTAGGATTTAGGGTTTAGGGGCAGGATTTGCAAGTTGTTCATTGCGATGCCTGTGAAATATAGAGCCTTCGGAAGATAAATGAATGTCATGTTTGGTGATTTGCTGGGGTTGCTGGGGAAGTTTTTGGAGGTTGTTGGTATACTTTGTTATAGGGGAAGTGTTTTTTGTCTGCGACTATCTGTCTTTGGCAAAACCCAAAAACCCTCGGGGACTTCGTGCGTTGTCAACTTAGGGAAGTTTACGTGAGTAGTTCTGAGCATGTCCATGTCGCTCGGAGATGTTTTGGGAGTTTCATGTTGTGCACCGCAAGTGACTTATATATTTATATATAGGTACATAGATTTAATCCTAAACCCGAAGCCCTAAACCTTATGCAGCTCATACAGCAAAATTCACGGGCCACGTTGGTTCAGTCAACGAAAATGCGTTTAGATCATAAACATATCGCGTCAGTCGACGGGGAAAGTCATTGTAGTTCGGGGTCAAATGCAGTCCGTAGATTTGTTACGTCGGAACCATTGACTTTTTTGTTAAACATCGCTATTTCGGTCTAACTTATGCAGTTATCAAGTAACTGTTAAGTCGAACCCTTGAATATGTTAGCTTCCCCTTCAATGTAAAGTAAGCGTTAGCTTAAGAAATGCATTCTAATGCACCTTTCACACGTGGGCTGCAGTTTGACTGCATGAACTTACAAGTACCTCGCTCGCCGTTTCATGAAGTAGACTTCTATGAGTTCAATCTGCAACATTCACAAATTTAACGTGGTTGTCTTATTGAAGCTGGTCAAGGTTTTAACTTTATGAAGTATGTCAAGTTGGCGACACTTTAGTTTAGACAATGGGCAGAAGAAATCGCCCCTAAGTTATGTAGATTTCCCGAAATTAATTAAGGAGTTTGAAGAGTTCTTGCGAGAGCCCTCTGACCCCCAAGACAGGAAAGTGGACTGGAGCAGCGACGAGGATGAGGCCAGGCCCGGTACTGTTTGGGCTCCTTGCGGCAAAGGGTCGCAATTTTTTTGCTTAAAAGGCCAGCAATCTCTAAGTTTCAAAGCCTTTGGCAGCAAAATGAACCTTTAAACCCAGGGAGCTCTGAAGTGTGCAGGAGATGGACTGGCGAAGGCCTCGGGGCGCGAGCCAAGCGCGGAGCCAACACTGGCCTCCGCCTCGGCGCTGGCACTCTATTCGACAGGTTTTTTACATGCACTTCCAGCATCCTGTTTGTGTGGAGTTGAGATGCGTGCGGCATTCACTCCGGCTCGCCACGCTGCAGGCAAGAATCGTCATCCAGCGAGGCTCGCTAAACTCCTTGGTCGCCTTAGTGCCACCCTCGCTTTTTGCAGTTGTGGTTTGTACCAGGATGAACGTGAAGAGGCATTTCAGCCAGGCCTGGGTGTGACAGCCTTGCAGAAGCTGCACATCAGCTGCAACACTGCTGCAGTTGAGACAGGAGGCCGACAGGTGGACACCCCAACAGAGCTGTGGGTGCGCCGCAGATCGTTACACAACACGCCCTTATCGTTGTTTTTTGTTTGTCTAAGTCCCCTGTGTGTGCGTCAGGTGGAAGTCTTCCAGCGGGGGCGCAACACGATGCTACCTAAGCTGGACTGAGACAAGCGCAATGTTTGCACACTCGGATGCCTTGGGCCTTTCGATGCCTCTCTCAGGCGATGGGACGTGGTTGGCGGAGGATACTCGAAGCCGGGTGCCCAAGATGCAACGCCAAGCCTCGTGGAAGTGTAAACCAATCATGTGTCGTCATGGCGCTGCGTGGTTCTGTGCCTCAGCTCAAGAACTTTGAAACTTGTCGCATGCACTCCAATCAACATGATGCTTTAGCCGATCGCTGCCGGAAAGGTCATGCTTAACTGCTTAGCCACTGGCTGCACATCCCTTGCAGCTACGTTCAGAACATCTGCAGGCTGTGAGCACGGGCAGCCTCATGACTCTTCCCCAAACCCAACGGCCACAAGCATGTCCTGACAAGGCTTAGGAAAGCAATGGGTCAGGAAGGTGCGGTCAGCCACTATGTCTTACTGGGTGTGGGACATACGGCCTCTCAAGAGGAGGTCAAGAAGGCACATCGCCTTCTGGCTCTCAAATGGCATCCTGACAAGGCAGGGTGTGTAGCTCGGGTTCTCAAACGGTCTTTAGGTCTCAGCGCATGTCCCCAAATAACACACGTTGGGTGCTCGGTCCTTGGCAACTCACGATCGCTTGTGTTTTGCCATCCCTCGTCTTGGCCAGAAAATGAGTCCGAGGCCTCAACGGTCTGAGAATTCAATTGGATCTTTGGCCGGTGCTTGAAATCGTGACGCCTTGTGTGAAGTCGTACCTTTGTGCGTGCACCCTCGGGGGCATCCATTCCAAACGAGATCTGCAAACCAGCATGGGCCCACCTTAAAATCACTTGAAGTTGTATCTCTGCGTCTTCACGCTGGGATGGGGGTTCTTTCTGGGTATGTTTTTTATTTTGGTTTTTTTGGGGTGTTTTTTTTGGTTTTCTCAACCCTAAACCTTAAACCCTAAATCCTAAACCCTAAGCCCTAAAACCCTAAAACCCTAAAACCCTAAAACCCTAAAACCCTAAAACCCTAAAACCCTAAAGCCCTAAAACCCTAAAACCCTAAAGCCCTAAAGCCCTAAAGCCTTAAAACCCTAAAACCCTAAAACCCTAAAACCCTAAAACCCTAAAACCCTAAAACCCTAACTCCTAACCCCTAAAACCCTAAAACCCTAAAACCCTAAAACCCTAAAACCCTAAAACCCTAACCCCTAACCCGTAAACCCTAAACCCTAAACCCAAAAACATACCCTAAACCCAAAAACATACCCTAAACCCAAAAACTTACCCTAAGCCCAAAAACATACCCCAAAAAACACCCCAAAAAAACCTGGCTCCTTCACGCTGCGGGGAAGCATGCCAACCGAGCCTTGCTAAGAAGCATTGACCTACCTTGAATGAAGAAGTCACTTGACTTCGGGCACATGGATTCACCTCACATCGTTGATGTTGTATTTCTGCGCCACCCTGCGGGAAAGTCATAGCCATATAGCACGGCCAGCCCAACCAGCAGTCAGTTCCCTTACCCGAGCTCGCGTTGTTTGTGGGGTCCTGAGTCTTGGGTGTTAATGGCGTAAGGGCAACGTTTAGCCCCACATTACGTCAGCTCATCACACAGCGACATCAGTAAATGCTCCCGCTCCTTACCCTCGATTTTCGCTTTCATCACCCCAGTTTCGCAAGAGCACACGCCATTGAATCGAACTGGTGCAGGTGGACGATCCGGCGGATGAGATTGCCGTCCGTGTGGCAACACAGCAGTTCCAACTTCTACAGGCAGCCTATGAGGTGTTGTCCGACCCACAAAAGCGTCGCACATACGATGACAGCTTAGGGCTACTGGGAGCACCATCCTCCTCCAAGCCGCACGTCCGCACATCTCCCTCCACAGCAAGCTGGGTGCACAGTGATGCCGCCCGGATCCATGTGCCTAGCGAAGTGCCGTCCATAGCTGCTGCCGTTGATCGACTCTCTATCAGCGGAGGTGAGATCCTCGTGGCTGCCGGAACGTATCACGGCCTGATCGTCATTTCCAAGCCACTTGTGCGGATCATCTGCAAGTCACCTGACAAGGCGGTCATCAGAGGCCAGGTCGTATTCAGGGAATGTGCGGGCGGCGCCCAGCTGAGTGGCTTCACCATAGACGCATCATGCAACGGTGGCGCCATTGACTTGAAGGGAGTCGCGGGGAGAATCCAGATTGACCACTGCGACGTTCGAAACGATGCATCTGCTGGAATTGTGATGGAAGGCTGCTCGGGAGATACTTCTATTCAGCATTGTCGCGTGCATAGCTGCAAATACGACGGTTTGGGCCTCCACCTCCTCAAAGGAGACACAACTCACACTGGCTCCTTGTGCATTGAGAAATGCACTTTCGAGGACAACGGCTATGACGGACTCTACTTGGGAGACCCTCGCTTCAGTGCGCGCCTGCACGAAAGCTCTGTTCTCCGAAACCATCGCTATGGCGTACTCGTCCGCGGTACAGACTTCTCAATGGAAGGCTGCACCTTCACTGAGAATGTGCAGGAGCAAGTGAAAATGGAGGCCTTTGTGCACAAGGAAAACCCTCGTGGTACTCAGCGGATTGGGAAGGCTAGGGAAGTTTCTGCAGAACTACCAGAAGGTTGGCGCGCTTTTCGCAACTCGGAGGGGCTCGTCTACTATTACCACATGGCCTCCGGAACAACAAGATGGTCCGTTCCTGGCAAAGATGATGGCGTTGAGCCTGAGCCTCTACCACTACCTGAAGCTGCACCCAAGAAGCGCAGCAAGTGGAGCTAAGCCATGGGTGGCAACTATCTGCAACTTCTCTCCTGGAGCAGTGTCGGACCCGCCCCAGTGTGATCGCGGCGGTGCTCAGCTGGTTGCACGCCCAGTTCCTGCGCTTGAAGGGGCCTCAAACACCTTCGGAAGTTTCCCAGGCAGTGATTGCAACAAGGTGGCATCTTTGGCGGAGTAGAGCATCTCCAGAGCCATCAACATCTTAGGCAGACGAGTGCTGGAGAAGTCCCTGCAGACTGCAAGGGGAAGTCTTCGAAGCAGTGCACGCGCCGCAAGGATGCTTTGTCGGTAAGCTCTGCTGACTCGACGATTCTTACCCTCTTGAGCTTGTCGGACGCAGCAAAAAGACCTTGCGCAGCAGACGTGCCAATGAAAGCCCCTGGCTTGCAGCTAGTTCCACCTGGTTTCTTGAAATCGTGCTGTGAGGGTGGACGCTCTCTTCAATGGTCGACCTGCCTGGCGCTCAGTCGGTATGCAAACAGATTGCAAAGCAGAGGGTGCAAGCGGCAAAGCACTGCAAGTCGCGCCAAACAGGCCTTCAAAAAGAAGGGCGATCATGCTATCTTCATCTTCTGGAGCCAGCAGATCGCCTCTCAGATTCGCCACACCTTTCTCAAAGCCTTCCCGGCCCTCTATCGGCGGATAATGTCGTCACTGCTCGCGCGATTCCCAGGTTTGGTGATTGGAAGATTGCAGAGCGGCTCCAGGATGATGGTGCCTGCAAGCCCCTGAGAGAGAGCACCAGCTGCCCCATCAGTTCATCGAGTTCGGTCCCAGTCCCAACGGCCCATCAGTCCCGACATCTTGGTTTTGTGCGCAAGGCTTGGGCTTTGCAGAAGACATGCGAGGTCGACGCAGGCAGATCTCAAGCACTTGTGTACCTTCTTCACAGCGTCTCTTCATCTCCAGCAAGTAGACATGATGTGCCCAGCTACAGTCAAGTCAGCGAATGCCGCTCTTACTGGTCAGGCCTTGGTTGCAGCATCCTCCTTTGCCAGAAGCCCAGACGCCTCAGCATGCCATTCTTTCATGCGACTGAAGCCTTAAGCACGAGCATTTGTAGATGCTGAGGTACTTGCAACGGGAGTGCTTTCTTGTACCCCCCCTTCAACAACAAAAAACACACCAAACAAGAAGCCTTCCCCACTCCCCCCCTCCGCTTCATCTGAAAAAATGGATCGCGGGCCAGAGCCCGAACTTCAAAAAGCCATGGAGCAGGTGTCCAAGGCCCCCTTTGAAGCCCAGAGGCCAGGGCTCCGATCTCCCTTGTTTGAAAAAATCGGGACTCGGAAAGCTGGCTTTCAAGATGGCAGCCCAGCCGGAGGGTGGAAATTTTATAAGCAAGTACGACTACCACTTTCACCGCTCACCAGCGCCCCCTTGCTTGCGGGCTTCCGCTTTCCGGAAGTACCCGAAATTCCGAAACGCGAGACTGGCCAGCGGCACTGAGGCACCCCGAAGGTTCTTACCTGATAAGAGTTGGCAAGCATCCCGACTTATTCTCAGGGATGTCATATGTGGATGTTGTGTAGCTCAGTTCATGGATGTTCATGGTACACCTCAGGCGATGGCGCCTGTGGGAACCCACAGCACGGCGATTCGTGCCCAAAAGCGACTGGTCTCAAGAAGCTGCAGTGGATTTGCCAGCTGCGGTTCGATGGTTCTCTCGTCTTTGGGACCATACTTCCTGACGTGCACATGTTTTGGCTGACAAGGGCTCACCGTGCTCGAAGGGACGGACGCGGGAGGCCTCAATTGAGCTTTTCCTTGTCAGCTGGGTCGCCTGATCGGCTGGACTGGTCCATCCCGGTGTAGGACCAGCGTGGCAGACTTCTCAGGAGTCGCAGGCCCTAGCATTACATCTTTGAACAATGTTTGGGCCATTTCTGGAAATTCCGTGACTTTGGATAGATGGCCTGTGGAGGACGACTCGGATGATGAGGTACCATGGTCACGGCCACACTGGTGCCAACCTTGGTGGCGCTTGTTGAAAAAGCAGGGTTCTAGCTACCATTGGAATCATCATCATGGAAGCTTAGGTCCCAGTGGTCCACCGCCGATCTAATTCGCGCCTCCGGCTTGTTGACAGAGAGCCAGTACCATTCAGTAGCCTGTATCATAGATTTCATCTTTCCACGCCACTTCAACTGTGGGTGCGGGGGTGGGGTGTGGGTATTTGCCTTTCGCTAGGCTGGTGCGACCGGCGCAACGTAGACCTCAGCGGTTGTTTCGATCGAGAGGCCACTGATGTGCATGTTGTTTCTCGCTGGTTCGTTATTCGTTAGGGAATTTGTATGTGGAAGGGCAGGGCACATCTTGCGTTGGTGAGTGGAAGGGGAAAGGGGCAAATCCCATGTCGTCGACTGCCGTGGTTCAATTGCGCAAGCGTATTTGTTCTCAGAGCGCACAGTGGATACTAGTTCCCTTGCAGAGGCGCGTCCTGCAGCAATACAAAAAGGTAGTCTAATCAAGTACACGGCACGTGGCTTGCTCAAGGGCTTGCAGTCTTGCGATCAAATCGTCACGTGCCGACGCCAATATCAAAGTATGGCGTTCCTACATTGCCCTACGTGTGATTGTATCGTTGGCAAATCATCGAGGAGCGCGGCTCACTTGCAAGGCCCACCAAGAGACGGTGGTGCACAGTCGAGAACTCTGCAGCTGCAAACGCTTCGCGGCGAGCGGAGATGCGTTGTGCCGGATGGATTCGCTACCTCGGAAGAGCTCGAGGGGCGCAGCAGCACTCCACTAGATTCTCCCCTCCGGCGCACGTGTATGTGTGATTGTGTGGCTCCTACACATGCCCTTTCGCACTTGCTGCCCGACAACCCGAAAAGCCTAGAGTGAGAAACCCACTTCTTAGACTACCTTTCATAACTGCTGCAGGCAATGCACAGGCGACGTGAGGGCCGAGATTACTCGCGCGGAGGGACAACTTGAGATACACACGATGACTGCGTAGAGTCCAAACCTGCGTTCTGATAAGCGTTCAAGACACGTCGCATAGCTTTCGCTGCACTTGCTTGATGCATTTTTGGTCTGGGAAAAAAGCGAGGGCCAGTATGGCCAAGCATGTGTGGCGGGTTCCTTGCGAAGGCTGTTGTTGACCGTGTTGCGGCCGCTGCAAAGCAGGCGGGTTCCTGCTAGTGACTCTAGCGTTCCCTGCTCTCGCATGTTGCGTCTGATGCAGAGGACATGGCACGTGACAGCGATGGCTTTGAAAGGAGCTGTCCTCTGATCTTTTGAAGTTTCTTTGACTGCGATTCCGAACGTTGTTACTAAGCATGTCCTTGAAGGAGCGACTCTGTCGGCCAGGTCCGGGTGGCCTCAAGGGCCTGGGAACCCACACAGTCATTGGATCACAAAACGGCTTTCGGAATCTTCTCTGCCCAAGGTGAAGACAGACGGCTCTTACACAAGGCCACCGACACTGGACCGTCGGAATTCCCTATACGGCCGGTGCCACAGACACCGACATTTCGAGAGTGCATGCAACGATCATGCGCTTCGTGGTCTGTACTGCAGGCAATCGCGTTGAGCGGTTCTTCGGTCCTGAAACTGATGTGCTGTCCGGCGGCTCAGAGAGTCGGATTGTAGTATCCAATGCGGGAAGCAGTGTATGAAGGAGTTCGAATATTGACGTGTGTTACCATGACGGTATGATGTGGGCCCTCTTAAGTAATTGTGGGTTTACCAAGTTGCTTCGGCTCTATGTGCCTGTACCTATACGGACAGACAAGGAGACAAGTTGTGCACCTAGGCCATGGCTCTACAGCTCCGGAGACAAGTCCAGGCTCTACGGGGTGTTTTTCGGAAATGAGCTCATGCCTTGGCTTTGGCTGAATGCAGCTTCGGTGCTGAGCTAGCTAGACATGCTAACAGTATGCTAAACATCTGAGTGAGGTTTGCCTACAGCTTGGTTTGGAAGAAGCGGCCGACTCAGGTGCAGACATGTCCCGACTCAAAGCCCTGTCGGTGTGGTTGCTCAGGAAGTTCTGGGGCCGACCCGGACACAGGCTCCTCCGGCCGGAAGATTTGAATGTTAGCACACTACTACACAGCTCAGATCGGTTCATGGTCCTTGAGCCAACGGAGAGTCGTAGGCAGATCGTAGCAGGGGGAAGGGGATTTCAATCGCATGGGCAGGTCCACCCGTGAGGAGCGGTGGTAGGCTCTCGTAGATTTCGGCGACTCAGCCCCAGATTAAGGCAAAAGTCCTCGGTTGCCGTACTGCGCCACGATGATTGGACCATGCCAGCATCGTTTTGCGCAGTTCTGTGTGAAGTCTCCTAGTAGCTCTGCTTCTTCGGCTCTCCGATGAGCACTGCAATGGATTTTCAAGCAAGGATCAGTATCATCGGCAAGCTTGTGGCACGTCAGTACAGTGGCTGCTTTAGTCACAGAGTCATAGAGGGGACACAGGACGCAGCTCCTGCCCAAGACAGGATACCTCAGAGGAGACTGAAAGCCTCAGTCGGTTCAGCCTCTACCCATCCGTGCCTCTGCAGCCTTGGAACATCTTGGAACATGCTGAACGTGGAGGCAACGGGGCCATTCCCAGAAGCTTCGGACAACAGCTGCATGAATCTGTCAGGAGTTCGTTTGCCCAGAACTGCGGCTGGCCATGTGTCATGCCAAGCCGCCGAGATTCCGTTGAACCTCCCGTGAGTTTAGCTTTAGCGAGGGGTTTAGGATGCGATGAGGGGGCATTGCATCAGCGCTATTGTAGTCACGATTCACGCGCCTGCACGTATGCAACTTGCCACTGGTGCCCCATTGGTGCCAGGTCAAAGAGGCCATCCGAATTATCATGCTCGGGCGCTCGGTAGTGTAACGGTAGTGTGCTTGGGCAGTGCTGAAGGTGTGCCTGAGTGCAGTAAGGCATTGCCTTGTCATATGTCGCAGTCTTGGTGGCACGCAGCCAATTGCGGGGGCCACAGACTGTCCAGATCTCTCAAAGCTCAAGTGCATGTACAGTAACTACTGCATAGTACATGTTGCCCGCCGATCTGTGTTTGTGAATTTGCTTTGTGGCCTGGGTTAGTGAGGATCTGAAAGCCGTCGTCTCTGAGCTGTTCGATGTCGAGTATTTGAAGATCAATGACAGTCAATTGGTGCAGGCAGTCTGCTGCCGTTTGATGCACATCTTTAGCACCTGGTTTCTTGAAGTTTCTTGGCTTCTGGGTAAGGAAGTCGAACGCCTGGTTGAAAAGTTCTCGGAGATCCTAGAGAACAATTCCGACAAATCAGGCCCAGCCACCAAGCTAAAGTGTGCAACGACGCAGCTGCTGCCAGGTTTTGGCTTTGTGCACATCATGCGCTCCTAGTAGTCGTTCTGCAGGACGTGCGCAGCTGGTTTTCAACCTCTACACGGCGAAGAATCGCAAGCAAAGCCTTTGGTGCGCTGATGTGGGTGGGTTTTGAGGGCACAGGGCTGCAGGGCACTGTGAGGTCTAGGATCCAGTAGCCCTTGGCCCCTCGTCATGCAAAGTTGTGAGCAGGAACATTCTCGTCGGCAGTGACGAGAAGATTGTGTTCGAACAGTGGCGCATCCCTGTAGCCATGCAGCCTCTGAACAGGCTCGCTTGCGCTGTCTTGCCCAGCAAGTTATCGGCCCTGGGCATTGGACCGGCCATTGCTAACCTCCACGCCATAAGCTGAAGCCAGCAAGAGGTATCTCAATCCTGCCGACAACCTTCGGGAAGAAGCGAATCTGCAGGCAACGCTGGCAGCTGCGGTACTCCCCCGTGGTCACATCATGCTGAGCGGGGAAACTTCCAGCATCTTCCAACATTTGGCAGGCATCTGCTTCGCAGCAAGTCCAGCAGGTTCTCCACTATGTGATCGCTAGAGCCAATGCCAAGGACTGGACACTTGAATGAGCATTGCACACATATTGCAAAGAAACTACCCGCGGGATACTATCCATTGTGATCGTAGCATGTCGTTGGCATGTCGGGCTCTTGACACGTGGAAGGGAAGCCTCTGGTGAGGTGGAGCATCTTCCTCCACCGGACAAGGAGCAGACGGCCTACAACTTTGAAGTGTCCTTTGTGTCCGGTGAGGGCAAGGACGGAGTGAGCAGACGAGCAGCTTTTTACAGTCCAGCAATGTCAGAATGAGCTGCAAGTCCAAGTTGCCAGGAAATCGGGACAGGGTCTCTGCTTCGACAAGGCAGTCGGCTCATGGGTTGGCAAACAGACTGCTTTTAATCTTGGTGCGCCTCGGTTTTACCATGCAAAGCTGTTTCAGGCCTGGGCTCCTCGCTCAGCCAAACCATCCGCCAAATGCCGCAGAACCCTCAGCTTGCTGCTGCGAAATTGTAGCAGGTTGCAGCTGAGGGTTCAACGATTGTGACCAACATATCCGCTCACAAGATTCGCAGTTTTACTGGTTTTAGGGAGACGTGGAAAGTTTGCAGAAGGGTGTTTGGAAGGGTTGCAGAAGAGGAGCAGATAATTCTTGAAGTGGTCGTGTTCTTGGTGTGAGGCTTTTGCACGAGCTGCAGGACAAGGGAAATAATGCCAATACTTTGTGACCATATTTTGGTTTCAGGCCTTGGGAACTCCTGTGGAGGAGAACGAATACAAATGTTTTTTGTTTATCAGCTGTCTAGAAGTGCCGCTGCGAAGAACAAACTAATTCAGGTGTAATTCTGTGACTTAGATGTCAGGTGCTCGAATGGTTGAAAAGCGTGGATCTTTCAGGGGGGAGGTGGGTAGCTACAGCAATATGGGCTGTGTTATTTGATCTATGTTCATTCGGATGGCTCAGGTACATGGCGTGAACGTAACCCCTTTTGCACCCGTGCCGGTTGTCGGCACATGTACAGGAAATTGGGGAGGGGCATGCGGCCCTGCTCTCTGTACATACCCAGCAGCGGGTTACTCGCTGCATGAAGGTCTTCCATGGTCTTCTGCTTTACGTAGACTTCCGCAATGGTGTGCCAAAAGGGGTACGACCTGTGTAACGAGCTGTGCAAAGTCTACGTGAAGTCCGAGAAGATGTGGAGCGTTGCGAGCCCGTAGCGCTGGACGCGGGCGCAGGGATGCATCATACAAAATGTATGATGTTTGCTAACCATCAGAATGCCACAATGACTACTCCAAGCACATGTGGAAGCTGGCATTTCGAACATCTCCACGGTTCGTTTTGGCACTTTGAACCCGGCATTTCATGCTTCAGGTCATGAAGTAAGATCTCTGAGACATGTCGAGACGCAAAGTGTGCAAAGGTTTGAGACACCGTAGCACTGGCTTCAGCTGCTTGAATGAAGTTCCTCCTCTTTGCCTCAGCATGACATGCATCTTGGGAGGCTCACCAGGGTACAGTAGCTTCAGTTTTGTTGTTTCGTGACTAAACTAGGTGCACAGGCTACCAGTGGCAACGAAGCGGTCGGCCGGGAACACGCGTTGTTGGTGTGGTGAAGTCTTCCCCCTGAGGACATGGCTTCGGGACACCTTTCTCCTGACACTGTTGCTGCGTAGCGCTGCTGGAAATCAGCCTGGCTGGCGCGATTTGCATTGACTGCCATCGGGGCTGGTCCGTGAAGTATTACGCATCAACATCTGCCAGTGGCAGGAGCGACCCATGTGCGAAGGCACTGCTTTTGGTTGCCCACCGCGATGACGAGACTTTCTTTGCAGGCCTTGCCCCTATGGTTCTCAACATTTGAGAAAGGTGACAAGACACAAAAACACAACAAAAAGCACGAAGCAAAGATGACACCCACAGAAGTGTTGCGGAAGAAGCTCCTCTTTTTGTGCACAGTAGTGATCACTCCGTGTGCACTCCGAGGCGAGGCGCTTTTGGGACGCAAAGCCTCGCTGCCCTGGGATTGTCGCAGGGCCTGGTGGCTTCATCCTCAGAACGTGAGAGGACAGAATGTCGACGACAAGTTGACAACAACGAATACACTCTGAATCGAAAGCGTCGTGTCGGAGATCTTGCCCCGTTCAGGCACGTGGTCGTGGTTGCTGGGGCAGACAACCCCGCAACTCGTCAGGCGCGCTTTGCAACTTTGGGAAAGTGGAGTTTGTTTGGTGACATGCCGATGCCCGTCAGGAGCTGCACGCTGTCTTGAACATCGCGAGGTTCGGCACATGATGTCCTTGCCTGCTATGCTGCCATGTCCCCCTCCTGCCACAGTTGATTTGATTGAGAATGAGGTCGCACACGCTAGCCGCAATCATTGTGGAGGAGGCGTTCAAATCCAGCATCATGAGTTCCTGGCGACGTGTCGCCGCGTGATCAGGTTTGGGACTATGATGACTGCAACATGGCGTGCTGAACTTAGTCAGGGAATGTCAGGGAAATGCGTTGTTCACGAGCTGCACCGAGCTGCGCTCGAGTTGGTCTTCAATAGTCAGGTCTTCTTCCCGTATCGCCTGTTTTAAACATTAGAAGCTAAGCAATCGACGGGAACGTGCGAAGCTATGTCTAAAGAACTACTTGCGCATCCTCAAGTACGCGATGAAGTTACTCGGAGTGATTGACGAGCGATGTACCATGAGTACATGTCGTGGGTGCTAAGGTACTGCGCACGCTTTGTAGGCCAGCCGCCATGACTGCCTAGCAGCCTGGTCACACATCGTGGCAACTGCAGTGTATCAGAAAGGTTGTCCCCTTGTCCAGTTGCAGAAAATGCGGAATGCACGTGCGCGGGGAGCAAGCAAAGCACCTGGAGGTGGCAGCTTGCCGATAGAGCAGCGCTTGAAGGATCTTCTCACATCAGGCAGGAGCACGAGCATGATTGATCTGGGCTGTTCTTGGCCGGTTTTCGCACGGCCGTCAGCAGTTTCATCTCAGGCAACTGGGACTATGTGGTGACTCACAACGAGCACGGAGAGTGCGCACCAACACGGTTGTAGCACCGAACTAGAGCCGGAGTTCTTTGGGCCTAAATCGCCTTCATGGAGGTATCATCATTGGCAACATGTTGGCAGCAGCCTCAGCCTTCCCATACAGAACACACACAAAAGAGTCGACCTTGAGACATGAACAGAACTCTGTGACATCCAGGTTAGGCAACTCACGCTGGCAACACACGGCGTAGAACCAACAAGCGGCGACTAGCGGCTTGAGTGATAAGGCTAGCACATGGTGCCTTGCCCAAAGGGCAGATTCACAGGGAGTCAAAGACACCATGCTTGGCAGAACACAGCTGAACCCAGCACATCATGAGTATTTTCAAAGGGTGTGGCTATGCTTGTGGGATGCACATCTTTGTAAAGCTGCCTGAGACGAGCTGCATTTTGCCAGTTCTACTGCCGAACCAGGCTCAACTTCACGAGCTCCAGCGTGGACTACTCAAAGTGGTAGTAGTAGTAGTAGTAGTAGTAGTAGTAGTAGTAGTAGTAGTAGTAGTAGTAGTTGTTGTTGTTGTAGTTGTAGTAGTAGTAGTAGTACTACTACTACTACTACTACTACTATTACTACTACTACTATTATTACTACTACTATGAATATTACTAATTTCTACTACTATGAATACTACTACTACTACTACTACTACTACTACTACTACTACTACTACTACTACTACTACTACTACTACTACTACTACTACTACTACTACTACTACTTCGACTACAACTTCGACTACAACTTCGACTACTACTACTACTACTACTACTACTACTACTACTACTACTACTACTACTACTACTACTACTACTACTACTACTACTACTACTACTACTACTCCTACTCCTACTGCTACTGCTACTGCTACTGCTACTGCTCCTGCTGCTGCTGCTGCTACTGCTACTACTACTAGTACTACTACTGCTTCCCCCCCCCCCCCCCCCAGCAAAGAAACAAGGGAGACAAGGGATGAGGGATGGATGATAGACACGCACGGCAAAACGAAAGTAATGCGTTGCAAAACGAAAATTGACGAAAACATCAAACCTGAGTCTCCGTTTTCTTCCCGACTACGATACAAAAACGACACCGGCAAAGCTGGGCAAAACAAGTAGAACATGTCCAGCACCAATGCTGGTAATTGCAGCATTTTTGCGTTGAAAAGTTGAGAAATGAATTTCGTGCGGTTGAGCTCATTTTGAAAATGGTTCTCAAAACATTTCCAAGATGCAGGAAATGCGATTTTTCGGCAAAGAAGAGCAACAAAAACACTATTTCCCGTAGCACGAGGGGGTAGCGGGGAAGTCATACTACTGGTACGACGTCTCCCCCTCCTTCTGCTCGCTGCCGCCGCCGCCGCCGCTGCTGCCACTAGTACTCGTACTCCTATTCCTTCTCCAAGAAAAAGCGAAGGAGCGGCGGGCATCAACCGTTTGTGTCAGCTGGCCTGTCACAGTGGGCATTGCTTCCCTGGTGCCCAAGGCCTGCACATGGCAGTCCGTGCTCACTGCTGAGCTTCCACCGCCTGCAGCAAAATCTTTTTTTGCCCACGATCAGTATCCGACAGCTCCCAGGATGCGCTTCAAACGATGCCGAACCCGCCACAGATGCTGGCGATGGGCTCACTACAGCTCACTGGAGCTCACATCAGCTCACTGTTGTCATCGCTCCTTGCCGTAGGTCGATTACGCGTGCAGTGCCAGCAGTGCACCAAGAAAAGGCATCCTGTTGCATGGGAACTAAGGTGTTCAATCCCATCCCTGAGCTGAACGTGTCTGTAAGCCCCGGCAAGGCTCGCATGCTGGAGGCCGGGTGGGTCATGAGAGCTTCCGGGGCTGGTGTTGTGGCTTCTCTTGTAAAGTTGGGAGCAGCTTGTGGCAAAATGTACATTAAAGAGCTGGAGCTCTCTTAAGGCCATAAGAGGCTGCGTGAGGATCCTGTAGGCAGCTCCATGATGCTGTCTTGCCTCCCTGGGTTGAAATCTCGGGCCCGTGAAAACTTCAGCTCCCGAAGGAAGGAAAGTCTCAAACTGCACGGCCCTGCCTGTTCAAAGCATCCCACCCCCGAAGGCAGCTTAACGTAATCACGAAAGCTAGCTCCTTGGAGCTCGCGAGAGTTGTCGTTTACAAGTCTTCTCTCTAGTGTTCAGCTGGGTCAACAAGCGACCCCGACCCTTAAGTGGTATGAAAATCAAGGAGACAAACGGCTGCCGGGGGGGGGGGGGGGGGGCCCTCTTTTCAGGCCCCCCCCCCCTCTTGGTCAGGCTCAGCCGCGTTTCTAGCTTTCGTAGCCCAGATCTCAAGTATGACAACAGCTGGCCTCAACAAACTGGCGGAAGTGAATGGAGCAGGAAAACTTCACCGCAGTGGGTACTTGTACTTTTTTGAGTTCCAAATAATCCTGTTGCCGGCAGCCTTTTTCTCGAGTTCTAGCAAGATACCCTTCTTTTATGAGTGACTCTCTTCATACTTGCTCAGTCATGAAGAACTGGAACCGCCACCCAGGCAAAAAAACGGCGCTCCCAATAGAAAATTGCAATGTCGAACCTGCCCGCATACCGAGCCCCGCAGAGAGATAGAAAAGTGCAGCATGTGCTGAACTTCATCTGCTCTGTGCATGAGTTTTTTTTGCACGACAGGATTTTCCAAAGGCAGCAGCTCAACTGGAACGACCTGTCCTCCAAGTCGATTCGTAGCCGAAAAAAGACATACGAGTCTGATGGTTGCGTGTTCTCCAGGCGGACTAACCAATCAGCCCATACAGCACAATCGTCGCATTGGAGGGTTCTGGAGGCTTGACATGCTCGAAAGACGCCAGGCATACATGAAGGCGATACCGACTCCCGCGCGCAGGATGACTGTGCAGGGTCTTGGGAGGCATGTCAGCGGTTCAATCGGACTCAATCGTGTGGAATGCCATGATCTGCAATGCTTGTTTGCCGGAGGTACACCGAGCACTTGGTACCAGTGGAGGCGTTCATCCGGCCAAAGCCACTAGGCACTGCCAGCAAAGTTTGAAGATCTTTGAGTTTTTGAAATGACTTCATGAGAGTACAGGAGGGTCGGGAAGGCTGTCTGTAGCGCCCAGTGGCTTGCTGGAGGGATTATTTGGATCATCCGTCACAGAGGGACGTCTCAGTACAAGTGCAAACTCAAAAACAAGTTGCAGGCGTTGCCTTCGCACACAATATGCTGAGCATAGACCTGCCGTTCATGCCCGCCCGCCACATTGGAAGAAGAGAAATGCCTTCCATGTCTGGCGCACCTGAGATGCGGAGGTATAGCTGGGTTATGATGCCCGGTGGTAAACATCCGAAGCGCGGTGCCTAGACTCCTGGGCATCACCAGTATTCGGTTATGTTCTATGTCACACATCTAGACACATTTTGTATTTCATACAGTATAGTACATGAAATTCATCAGAAAATTCCACTGAAAGTATGATCAAATAATAACTTTTATATAATATTATAGTGCATATTGTATGGTAGATATTGTACTATATAGTATACGACTTCGTCATGCAAAACGGTACTCCCGCCGTGTGCAGGTTTTCGTCGCAGGAGTGCCTGGAGCTGGTAAAGGAGCGCACTGCATTGCAAGATGTGTGGGTTTACGAAAAACGGGACCCTAATATAGACCCCCCAAATAGTAGGATCCCCTTAAAATAAGGACCCCAATAAGGTACCCCCAGTATCGTAAATCCCCAATATTGCTCGTAGCAAAGGCAGCGGCTAACATACACGTGCTTGGGTCTAACCGGGTTTCTTGCACGTAGCGGAACTTCACGAATGGCAGTACTGCGCTGGTTCTCGCCAAGCTGGCAGGTTTTGTTCGACCTCACGTGGTTCAACAGCTGCGGGCGACGTCACACTCCACAGCAAGCCACAAAGTGCATGGCTGTGTGCTCGTCGTCGTTTGGACATGGACCGTGCAGTTGCGCCTGTTTGGGAGAACGTGGGCGGTAGAGTCTGCTGCAGAGGTACCCAGAGGTTTGCAGAGAGTTGAAGAAGGAGAAGGACGAGATTTCTCCCCGGCTGGCTACTTTGTTTGGGGACTTTGAGGAGCCAGAGAAGAGCATCGCAGTTTTGCTGAGTGATTTGACAAGCTCGCGGCCCTCGCGCAAACGACAGGACATGGTGCACCTTGACGAGGCATGAGTGAATACGCACATGATGCCATCATGTGCCATCATCATGCGCTGCCCGACGCATCGTGTTGCTGACTGTGCATTCAGCTTGCGAATGTGGGCTCTCTTCAGTGGTGTAGGCTCGAGGCGTCTCGGAGCCCACACCCGGCTCCCCGACTCTCAGGCAGCAGTTTTTTATCTGTGAGATGCACTTAGTTCCACTAAGTTCATGAATTGCAGCAGCATGTCATGTTGAGCCCGGTGGAAGGTGCTCCAGAATGCAACGAATTGGCTCCTTTGGCGAAGTTGTTGGCTGGGAGATTTCTGCAGAGGCGCTCAGACCAGTCCCCCCGACAAAAACGATTAACGACCACCGAAAGGGGTTTGCGCGAGAGGCGTAAATAGCAGGGAGGCCTCGATTATTCCTCTTAGATGCAGAGGAACGAGATGATCGGAGTCATGACAACTCGAAACTTCTGAGTTCAGCGCTCCAGGTACAACAGCCTTGCTACTTTGCATTGATGGTGCTTCGGAGGATTACGGTTGGCTGGAAGAAGGCACGCTGCTTTTGAGCTGTCCATGGATTCCAAGGCGATTTAGATCTTTTCTGTGTCAGGGCTACAAGGGCCGCACATACAAAATACTTCGCCCGGACCTGAGCAGATTGCTTGTTCCAGAGCCTGGCTGGGCAGCGACTGCAGTGAAATCTCCAGAACGAGCACAGGAACAACCACGCCTAAGTTGCTCACCACTGTTCGCAAGGCCGTCATTCTCCACTGAAGCGGCTTGAAATTTGTTCAAGCATAATCAGGGCCGTGCTTCTGCCTTGCAGGAGGTGCACTGGCCAGAAGTTGATCCCCTTCGCGTTCAGCCAGACGATGTCGCCCCGGCCCCACATGAACAGCGCGGCATTTGCTGCGGGTCTTCGAGATTCTCCGAGCCTCAGGTTGGTTGGCAGCTTTTCCTACGGGCTGGTGATGACCTGAACTTGTACCCGGCAATGCCAGAAGACATGGCAGATGAGGCTCTCAGCTCGAAGCTTCTTAGTGCAATTCATTGCAATTCCTCCTCTCTTTTTGGCTCATGCCAGTTCTGCATTGGTGGACGGGGCTGTGATGAGGCCGCATGAACTACTCACATTCCTTCAGATGCAGGGGCGCACCACGTGCCATGCGTGAACTCAGGCCGGCCTCTGCACTTTCGACATCAAGCCTCCCGAGGCAAAGCAAAGGGCTGGCATTCAGCACATTCAGCACTTTTTGGTGCGAACGACATTGCTTTCAGTCTGCGCCTGCCGCGTTGTCCCAGGAGCTGATGCCAGATGCACGTGTGCAGAAGGCTCTGTGCCACTGCCACGCTCCGCCGCAGGAGCAGGCTAGCAAGGCAATTGCACAAAGTTGAAATTGCACAGGTCTCAGTTCGAGTGGCCCCACGGCGCTGGCAACGACCATCGGAAGCGAGTCCGTTCTTCGAAGCCGGTACCTCGTTTGAATGCATGGCATTTAGGACTCGCTATTCTCCCGATGCAGGTGATGCCCGCTTTGAACATCTCTGAGTATGTCGATGCCGATACCACATACGAGGTGTGACCTTGCGCCCTTGCAGCCATGGCGGATGAGTGTTCAGGGTTCATTGAGCGCTTCAGGAGCTCATGACCATACGGCAGAAGCTTGTCAAGAGCTGAGTTCAGCTATACGAGTTCCTCTTCAAATTCTCGTGGGAGTTCGTGTTGTGGATGTCAGGACCATTCTGATCTGGGCATCTTCGAGGACTGAACTGTAGCGCCGCCCAAGGATGTGCTCCGAGTTTACTGCTCGTCGACAGCAGGACAAGATCCGCTTGCGAACGGAACTCTTGCCAGCCGCCGGAGTTCTTGCCACACCAAGATCTTGCCTTGGCTTGTCAGATCTTTTCAGGGCAACTCACGGAGGTCCTTGCTCGTTGAAGGCTCAAGTTGAAGGAGAGACGTGCCCAATTTCCCACATGATTGAGGCATACACCTTTCCAACACCGACTTCGACATTGCCCACCTCATAGAAGGGCGGCACAGCTACGTGGTCTGGTCCTTGCGGTGCTTGTTGATGCACTGTGTAGAGTCGGGGAGTCATTGGGGACTTTGTCAGGTCAAGCCATCGCACATGTCCGAGTCGCAGAACGTCTTCGTAATGCACAATGGCCAGGTGCCTGGATGCCCCAAAGAAATCATTCGCGAAGCTGCAGGCCACCGAAGCGTCCGGCACGCAAAGTGCATCCCAGCATGTGTTGTGATCTACACGAGTGTCTTGAAAGTGTGCAGTAGTGACAGGAAGGGGAGGGAGCATGCAGGAGCCACACCCGTGCCGTTCATGATGCCTGTTCCTGAACGGTCTTCTAAAGCGTAAGGGCTGTGTTCTGGCACCGTGTTGTTTTCTGGCAGCACTGCTCAGCACCCAGTGCTGCCTCGTGACGAATACAAGCGAATGTCACGCAATATGATCTATTCCAACACAACATAGTAACATAAGCATAAACGCCAAACCCCTGAGCTCCCCTAAAATGGCCCCAAGGTATCAACCTGCTGCGTCAAGCATGGGGTTGGCCGGGGCAGTCGCCCATCGAGGAGATCCAGGTCGGTTTAGAGCCCAGGTTTTGGGGCTTCAAGTTGTTTTAGGGCTTTTCGGGCTTAGGGTTTAGGAAACCAACTCGTGGGCTCTCGTTTCCCAGTTTCCGAATCTACTGCTGACCCACCCCGGTCGGTTCACTTTGCCACGCGCATCCAATGGATGTACTGCAAGTTGCGTCGTGTTGGATCCTATCGTTACATGTTGCTATCATGTCTGATTGTTCGGTTGATATCATGTGCAGAAGATTCGCACGGCGTTCCTTGGCACAGGTCAGTTCTTGGCACACTGAGCTTCTTCATGCCTATGCCATGCCCTCCCGAGTTGTGGGGCTCAACACAACTTAGGGTTTGGGGTCTAGGATGAATTCTAACTATGAGGGGCTTTCTATCATAGAGACTGACAAAAAGAGCCTGATCAGCCACCAGTCGCATTCACTCCTCAATGTTGTTCTTATTCAAGAAGTTCGTAATTAGGCTGAGTCGCCCTTGCGTACCCTTGGCTGGGAAGGGGAACCCTGGGCGGAACTTCAAGCCCTAGGCCCTAGAAAGCCTCAACCCGAAGCCCTAAACCCCAAGACACAACCACCCTTTGGAGGGCAGAGAAGCCCGCCATAACCGCCCCCCCCCAAAAGCCATAACCAGAGAAGACCCTAGCAAAGCCCTAGTAGGGGAATGATGGAATGATCCTGTGTGGTGACAGGCGGCTGTCTACGAGTTCTCCCAACAGAAAGCGCTTGACTGGGAGCCGCTCGGCCTTGAGACGCCCCAAAAAAAAAGTGAGCGGTTTCACGGTTTGGTGAGTTTTGGAGGGCCCACTGTTAGGGTTTCAGAGGGTTTTAGGGGGTGTCTAGGGTTCTAGAGGTTGTGTGAGGGTTTTCGCGTTTTTAGGTACAGGGCTTGGTGTGTGTGTGTGGCATTGCTGTCAAGGTGCAAGGCGCTGGTGGCGACCAAGCCTGGAGTTATAGTGGAGGAGCTTGTTCTTGCTGAGGCGCTTGCCGGACAGCGGGAGATGAATATTTAAGGATCTACCGTGTAACGTTCTTCCGTCGCGTCTGCTTCTGAAGAGCTTCCCTTGGAAAAGTTAGAGAGTCGGAGGGTCCTTGGCACGGAACAACACCAAGGATGAATGGTACCGAAGACATTCGTGTATTCTTACCTGATAGCACTGCAGACTGCAGCAGGTGGATGGTGGCCGCTTCACTGTTGACGAATTCAAGCCTGAAGCTAAGACACCACAACAGAGTTCTCGGATTCTGAAAGCTTGCTTCTATTCAGGTTTTATACTGTTTTTGGCCAAGTGGCTTTTGGAGAGGCGCCATGGCGAGCATCAAGCGGTCACATGAAAATAGACCCCCCGCCACCCACAAATGTTCGAATACCGGTTGAGCGCCAGGAGATCTTTTCCTCGGCGGGCACCGTCATGGAGATTGACCGTGATGGGCGGATTCTAACAAACAAGGCTCGTCCCCTCTGTAAATGATGGGTGGCCGCTTCAATGCAACAGCCTAAACGCTCTGGCCGCTGCCTTTGCCAGATGGAGTGCCCTCCTTTTTGTGTACGCTCCTGCTACACACGAATGGTGGAGATCGCTGAAAAGGTGCAATGGCCGCAATGATGCATTCCTTCGGTACTGCGGGTCGCTCTCGTGGTGCTGAGGTGGCAACTTATGCGCGCGCTGACTTTCTACGAGTGGATGTGCTGGACTCCGCCCCAGTGAGGCTCAAGGTAGCTGCGAGACACCTAGCCAGTCTGTGGAGGTCGAGGGGAACTGCGACGGTCTGTATGTAAGCGAGGCAAGCCGCCATGAGAGCTCTAAAGATTGCTGAGGCTGTTGAAGCACAATGAAGCACAGCTCAAACATGGCGACTCTCGGCAGGTGGAGCTTTTCCCGGCGAGTGATTTCAGCCCTTTCCTCAAGGCCTCGTGGTGCAAGCCGCCCCGCAAGCTGTTTCTTCCATATGCATGCTGCATGCAGACGGAGCCATCAAGATCATACTTGCGCTATCTGGTCAGGCCGCTGTTGCGGCTCGATGGCGTCAAGGCTATGCCGCCGGGGTCCGAGGCAAATCCGAAGAAGGCTTCCAAAAGTCCCCCCAAGGCCTCTGCGAAACCTCCAAAAGCCTCGAAACTTCTGCTTCGCGACGCTTCGTAAAGTGTGCATGGCTTCCGCACACGCGCTGGAGACATCAATGTGCAGATTCCGTGCCCTGTGTGGTGAGATGGGACAGCCAAGGTCTAGGGCGAGCCAGATGGCAGAAGGTTCCATCGTCTACGATGGCTGCATCGAGCAAAATATCAACAGACACAAGAAGCATGACATTCAGCTCCAGCAACTTCGCTTTCTGATGTAGCACATCTAACCGTCTTTGCAGCGCAAGCGTCCAGCGCCAGACGAAAACCAGCGAAAGCAATGATGGCATGAGACGCAATATCTGCAAAAACCAACGCCAAGGATCCCAGTCCCTTGCTTTCATGTCGCAACTTCTTTGCGCAGCCGTTGCTCACTGCGGGAGTGTTTTAGGCAGAGCGATGGCAGAGCCCATTACGCTTCAGGACGGCCCTAGAGTCTCGCAGCAGTCTAAAGCGGCAAAAGGCAGATGCTGTGGAGGTGGAAGTTCCGGAAGGAATTGGACCAGGCCTTGCCCGACACCGGAGGTTCTTGCAAGAAGTTCAGACTTCCAAAGCAGCTTCAGGCCATAATTTCAGCGTGAGCACCCCAGATGGGCAGGTGCCTGCACCATGCATGCACAATGCACCATGCTTGAGAAAGAAGGCAAGGCGAGCATGGACGATGTCGAAGACTATCACCAAAGACTACTAAAGACAACTACAGCAACACATCTCTCAGACACCCGAGAGACCCTTCTTGCCCCACTTCTCAAGCCTAGTTCAGGTCTCTAAGCCTTCTTCGATGTCCCTCTGAACCTCTCCAGCATTTAGGCTCCCAGGCAGCCAGGTCTGCCGCTTCGCGGAGCCATGCGTGGGCTGGCGGGTCCAAGGCGTCCTACGAGTGACATAGGCGGGGCAGGGGGGGAGGGGGGACGAAGGGGGGCCTATAGATTCTTGGGCCTCTGCTTTCGCATGATAATCGACGCTGGTTTGCAGGCTCTAGACGATTGTGATATCTTCTTCATGTTTGGGTTTGGGCGAGCCTATGAAGGGTTTTAGAACGTTGTTCAACTCCCAGGTCAGCTTACGACAGCCATTGTGGACGCGGGCAAACTTAGTTCCTGGCGACGGGTTCTGAATTTGGTCACACGAGATGATGGGTTGACTCGTGCAGCACAGCAGCATTCAGCTACCTTCGACTAGACTTGTGATTGACAGCTTGTTTTTTGTGCAGTGGATGTAAGTGAAAGCCGACTTCTGCTGAGGACTTGATTTGCTTCGGCGCAGCGCTTGCAGCTGTCAGTCAGGAGCGAACTCTCAGCATGATTGCAATGCGAGTTTGACAATGAGATACTGTGCGTGCGTGGGTGCGTGCGTGCGTAGCGGGCTCGATAGCGATGGGCAGGCACACCATTGGGAGGCGACTGTATTCTTGCTGGATCTTATGCGCGATGCCGGAGTGGAATGTGATGCACAAGGTGCCTCGAATGCATTCTCAGCTTCTCGTGATGGTTGCCTGTAAGTCCTTTATGGGGGCCAGGCCTCAACGCTGCCTTGAACGCCTGCAGCAAGAGTGCTGCATGGGAAGCAGCGCTGAGTTTGAGGCCATGGGCAGAGACTCGTATAATGCATGGATGCACGCTGTCTGCACGCTGTCTCGCGCTCTTCCGCTCGCCGCTTGCTCATCCTTGCTTTCGTCGTTGCTACGCCGTGCTCAATGCTGAGATGTTGCCCATCGAGGCAAAGTTCTGGAAGTCTGGCCAATGTGATGAGCAACGGCATGGTCATGAACGCCTGTGCAAAGGCCAGTGCACGCATGTAGGTGCCAAACAGCAGTCATGGCTCAACTACCCCCTACGATCAGAAGGGTTGGCTCCCACGAGTCAACCGATTCAGGTCTCAGCTTGGGGGAGAGCTTCTGGGGATCGTTCACAGGGACTGGGATCGGATGTTGTTGTTGGGTGTGGATTCTGTCAAAGATTGGAATTCAGGGGCAGGGGGGGTGGGGGGTGGATGAGATTGTGCCGACCCGACCGTAGAAACGAGAGCATGTGAGACCGATGGAGCACAAGCCTCGGTTCTTCGCTCTTGGGGTCCTCTTTGGTGCACAGTTTGGATACCCATTCTGCTGTCATATCAGGCCGCAAACTGGAGCTCGGCCTTGGCTTTGCTGACGGATATTCTTCAGTCAAAGCTACAGGCAAATTGGGCATCCTAGCAAAGTCTAGAGCTTCGAGCGATTCAGACATGTCTCCTCTGTGCTTTTGCAATGTGACAGATCATTTACATGAACACAGGCGAACACCATCATTTTTAGTTCTGCTATCAGCATCTCTGTCGCATCTAGCCTGAGGGTCTTCCAAAAGCAGTCTTCAGCATGTTCGAAGATGAATGCGCATGCTGCCGCATGCCACCTGAAGATCAAGGTGCGTGCGCGGCTGATGGCATGTGGAAGTCATGCTTGGCCATGCTCGACACCATGAGTGAGCAATTCGTAGAGACGAACGCCATCACTATGAATGCAGTGCTGGGCTTGGCTGTGTTTTTCAGAGTGCGGGCAATCGGGGTCGAGTTGCCGGGGGCGCTGCGGGGCGCTGTGGGAGGCGTGGGGGGAGCTGTGGGGAGCCGTGAGGAGCTGGGAGCTGTGGGGAGCTGCGGGGAGCTGCGGGAGCTGTGGGGAGCTGTGGGGAGCTGTGGGGAGCTGTGGGCAGGTATGTATAGAGACACCCACACAGTGGACAAGTCAACTAGAAGCGCACAACACGCAGCCGCAGTAGTCGCTCGATCGTGTCCATGCTTCAGCGCCCGTCAGCGTGTCTCAGTGCTCCTCAATGCTTCTCAACGCTCCCCGACGCCCCGGTGGCCCTGAGCGCACCCTTCGCCCGTTGCGGAAAGCAAGTGCTGCAACTCCGCGAGCAAATCACACGATATCAAGCCTAGAGCTGTAGCATCGTGAAGATTCGTAGTGTTGAGACGGGTCTAGGCTTCGGCCACCATGACTGCGTGCGCTGACTAAGGCATGGAATATAGAATAAGGCGTCGGAGAGCATTCGCAGGTGAGACAGTTGAATTTATGTGTAGGCATCCTTTCTCTTAATGGGTAGTTTGGCATCCTCAGCATTTTGTGTTTGGAGTTGAAGAAGACAGCGTCCAGCGTACGTCTGAAACCGCACAGCGAAAAGGATTTTTTTTATCGGCTGCATGCTGATGTCGTCACGTCCCCGCCGCTCCCCGCCGCTCCCTGCCGCTCCGCGCCGCTCCCCGCCGCTCCCCGCCGCTCCCCGCCGCTCCCCGCCGCTCCTCGCCGCTCCCCGCCGCTTCTCGCCGCTCCTCGCCGCTCCCCGCCACTCCCGGATTCACCGACCCCAACAGCGTACGCAATGGTATTTTTCGCAAGTGCCCTTAATTAACCCGCAGCAGCACCACTTGATATGTATACATATATATATATTTAATGGCTACCGCCAGTGCCGCCGACCCCACACCCAAGACAGTCGCATTGGGGCGGAAGGCAGGGTGGAGCGCGGGCAGGCGGGGGGGGCGGGGGCGGGGGGGGTGGGGGTGGGTGGGGGTGGAAAGGGGGGCGGCGGTGGGGTGACGGTAGAGGGTTGGTGTCGGATTAGGGAGTTGGGGGCGGAAGGCAGGGGTGGACTGGGGGGCATAGAGATGAAGAAGCGATGAGAGCGGTGAGAGCGGGGGGGCGGTCGGATGGTGCACGATGGTGGGAGGGGGTAATGATGAGGGCTGGGAGGGTTAGGGAGTGGGAGTGGGAGAGGGTGGGGGCTGGCGGAAAGGGGGGCCTGACTGACCAGCTCTGGTGAGAGGGTTGGGGCGGAAGGCAGGGTGGAGCGCGGCGGGTGGACAGGGGAGGTGACGGTCGAGGGTTGGTGGAGTTGGGCGGAAGGCAGGGGAGTGATGAGAGCGGGGAGGCGGTTAGGGCGGGCGTGGATTGGAATCCCTCAAAGTAGAGATTTGTCAGGGGCGGAGTAGGGGGTGGGGGGGTGGGGGGGGTGGGGTTTCAGAGTCGAGGTTGAGGGCAAAGGGTCGGTGTCAGGGAGGGGTGGACTGGGGGGCATAGGGAGGGGGAGTGATGAGAGCGGTGAAAGCGGTGAGGGCGGCATGGACTGGAATGCTTAAAACGTCAGGGGCGGCGAGGCCTGCAGGGTGGGGGTGGCGGGGGGGTGGGGGGGGGGTGGGGGGGGGGGGGGGGGGGGGGTGGGGGCGGTCAGGGCAGGCGTGGACTGGAATCCGAGATTGGTCCAGGGGTGGAATAGGGGGCAGGGGCGAGGCCTACAGGAGGGTGGGGGGGTAGGGGGGGGGTGGGGGGGGGTGGGGGGGGGGACGTGGGCGGGGGACGCCAAGTTGGAACAAGCAGGAGGAAGGGGGGGGCAGAGTAGGCGGCAGGGTGGGGGGGGGTGGGAGGGGGGGTGGGGGGTGAGAGCGGGGAGGGGCGGCGGGCTGGATTGGAATCCTGACATGCGCAGTAGGAGACTACAGGCAGAGGACAGGGGAGTGGGGGGGGGGGGGGGGGGGGGGGGGGGGGGGGGGGGGGGGGGGGGGGGGGGGGGGGGGGGGGGGGGGGGGGGGGGAGGGGGGGGTGAGAGGGGAAGTGGAGAGGTAGGTGGAGGAGGTGAGGTAAGTGGAAAGTGGCTGGAGAAAAAGTGGCAAGGGCAAGTGAGGCAAGTGGGAAGTAGCTGAGAAAAAGTGGCAAGGGCAAGTGAGGTAAGTGGGAAGTAGCTGGAGAAAAAGTGGCAGGGAAGGAGGACGGGCAAGGGCAGAGGGTGGGGAGGGGATAGTGATGAGAGCGGTGAGCGGTGAGAGCGGGGAGGGGCGGCGGGCGACATTGGTCAGGCGGAGTAGAGGCGGGGTGGGGGAGTGGGGGGTGAGAGGGGAAGTGGAGGGGTAGGTGCAGGAGGTGAGGTAAGTGGAGAGTGGGTGGAGAAAAAGTGGCAGGGAAGGGTGGGTCTAGGCAGAGGGTGGGGAGGGGGTAGTGATGAGAGCGGTGAGGGCAGGGATGGGAGCACAGAGAGGGAGTGGGGGGCGGGTGGGGGAGGGGTGGGTGGGGGAGTGGAAGGAAGAGGACACGCAGGGTCAGAGGGAAGGGGGGAGCGGAGCAGGCGTGGGGGGGGCGTGTGCGGGGGGTGGGGGGGTGGGGGGGTGGGGGGGGGGGGGGGGGGGGGGGTGGCGGCGGGGGGTGTCGGGGCGGGGAGGACCATGGAAGGAGAGGGCGTGGAGGGGGGTGGGGGTGGGTGGTGGGCGGGGTGGGGCGGCGGGCGACATTGGTCAGGCGGAGTAGAGGCCGACAGGCAGAGGACAGGGGAGTGGGGGGGGGCGGGGGTGGGGGAGTGGGGGGTGAGAGGGGAAGTGGAGGGGTAGGTGCAGGAGGTGAGGTAGGTGGAGAGTGGTTGGGAGTAACTCGCATCATAGGGAGGCGGAGCGATGAGAGCGGTGAGAGCGGGGAGGGCGGTCAGGGCGGGCGTGCATTGGAACCCCTAAAACACTAAAGATTGGAGGCCCACAGGCGGAGGACAGGGGAGTGGGAGGGGGTGGGGGGCGGGGTGGGAGTGGGGGGTGGGGTGGGTGGGTGCGGATGGAGTGAAGGAATGTCGGGGGTGGGGGTGGGGTGGGGGGGGGGAGGGGGGGATAGAGGGGGGGGTTTAGAGAGGGGAGGGGGGTAGAGGAGGGGTTGGTTTAGCTAGAGGTAGGGTTTAGAGGGGGGGGTGGAGGGGGGGTAGAGAGGGGTTAGAGTAGAGGGTCGGGGGGTATGGACAGGGGAGTGGGGGGGGGGGTGGGCGGGGGTGGGGGAGTGGGGGGTGAGAGAGGCGGGTGGAAGGGTAAGGGGACGAGGTTTGGGAGGGGGAGGGGGTGGGGGGTGGGACCAGGGCGGGCGTGCGTTGGAACCCTAAAACACTAAAGATTGGAGGCCCACAGGCGGAGGACAGGGGAGTGGGAGGGGGTGGGGTTGGGAGTGGGGGGTGGGGTGGGTGGGTGCGGGTGGAGTGAAGGAATGTCGGGGGTGGGGGTGGGGTGGGGCGGGGGTTGAGGGTTGGTGTTGGATAGGGAGGTGACTTCGGGCACCATTAGGGAAGGGAAGACGATGAGAGCGGTGAGAGAGGGGAGAGCGGTCAGGGAGGGCGTGATTGGAACCCTCAAAACACTAGAGATTGATCAGGGCGCGTTAGGGGGTGGGGCTAGCTAGGCTAAGGCGGAGGCCAGGGGAGTGGGGGGGCAGGTGGGGGCGGGAGGGGGGGGTGGTACGGGGGGGAGGGGGGGCGAGGGGGGGTTAGAGAAGGGGGAGGGGGGGGTGGAGGGGGGTAGAGAGGGAGGACAGGGGGAGTGGGGGGGGTGGGAGCGGGGGGGGGGGGGAGTGGGGGGAGAGAGGCGGAGGCGGACATGGGTTGGGGGAGGGCAGGGGGCGGGAAGGGGAAGGGGGCGAGGTTTGGGAGGGGGAGGGGGTGGGGGGTGGGAGGGGGGGGTGGAAGGGCATGGGGCCATGGAAGGGAAAGGGGGGGGTGGGGCGGGCTGGGGGTGGGGGGGCGGAGCGGGCGGGAGGGGCGCGGGCATGCACTGAAACCCTTAAAACTCAGCTTATTTCAAGGGCATGGGGCCATGGGTTGGGGGGAGGGGGGGGCGTGGAAGGGTAAGGGGACGAGGTGTTGGGAGGGGGAGCGAAGGGGTAGGTGGTGGGGTGTCGAAGGGCATGGGGCCATGGGAAGGGAAAGGAAGGTGTGGGTTGGGGGGAGGGGAGGGCGGGTGCATTGGAACCCCGAAAACACGAAAGATTGGAGGCCCACAGGCGGAGGATGCATTGGAACCCCTAAAACACGAAAGATTGGAGGCCCACAGGCGGAGGACAGGGGAGTGGGAGGGGGTGGGGGGCGGGGTGGGAGTGGGGGGTGTGGGGGGG
>CAJNDS010000006.1:0-15000 GCA_905221605.1 Symbiodinium natans
AAAACTTATTGGGACCTGAACCCTATACAATTTCTATTAAGGCAGGTTCCAAAAAAGAACCCAGGTGACCAGAGCAGTGGCCATTTTAAAGGGGTTTTTTTCCGACCCCCGAACCCTATACAATTTCTATAAACCTAGATTGCTGGCGGGGTCCAGGGCGAGGAGTCCTAGCGGGGGGCTCGGGGGGCAGCGCCCCCCGAAACGGTGGCGTCAATTTGTATTTTCTTGGGGACCCCCTTCCAAAACTAAAAACATAATTCCAAAAAACAAAACTTCTCGGCTGTCCTCTTTGGAGGTTGCCCGGTGAAAAAAAAACGTTATTGGGACCTGAACCCTATACAATTTCTATTAAGGCAGGTTCCAAAAAAGAACCCAGGTGACCAGAGCAGTGGCCATTTTAAAGGGGTTTTTTTCCGACCCCCGAACCCTATACAATTTCTATAAACCTAGATTGCTGGCGGGGTCCAGGGCGAGGAGTCCTGGCGGGGGGCTCGGGGGGCAGCGCCCCCCGAAACGGTGGCGTCAATTTGTATTTTCTTGGGGACCCCCTTCCAAAACTAAAAACATAATTCCAAAAAACAAAACTTCTCGGCTGTCCTCTTTGGAGGTTGCCCGGTGAAAAAAAAACGTTATTGGGACCTGAACCCTATACAATTTCTATTAAGGCAGGTTCCAAAAAAGAACCCAGGTGACCAGAGCAGTGGCCATTTTAAAGGGGTTTTTTTCCGACCCCCGAACCCTATACAATTTCTATAAACCTAGATTGCTGGCGGGGTCCAGGGCGAGGAGTCCTGGCGGGGGGCTCGGGGGGCAGCGCCCCCCGAAACGGTGGCGTCAATTTGTATTTTCTTGGGGACCCCCTTCCAAAACTAAAAACATAATTCCAAAAAACAAAACTTCTCGGCTGTCCTCTTTGGAGGTTGCCCGGTGAAAAAAAACTTATTGGGACCTGAACCCTATACAATTTCTATTAAGGCAGGTTCCAAAAAAGAACCCAGGTGACCAGAGCAGTGGCCATTTTAAAGGGGTTTTTTTCCGACCCCCGAACCCTATACAATTTCTATAAACCTGGATTGCTGGCGGGGTCCAGGGCGAGGAGTCCTGGCGGGGGGCTCGGGGGGCAGCGCCCCCCGAAACGGTGGCGTCATTTGTATTTTCTTGGGGACCCCCTTCCAAAACTAAAAACATAGTTCCAAAAAACAAAACTTCTCGGCTGTCCTCTTTGGAGGTTGCCTGGTGAAAAAAAACGTTATTGGGACCTGAACCCTATACAATTTCTATTAAGGCAGGTTCCAAAAAAGAACCCAGGTGACCAGAGCAGTGGCCATTTTAAAGGGGTTTTTTCCGACCCCCGAACCCTATACAATTTCTATAAACCTAGATTGCTGGCGGGGTCCAGGGCGAGGAGTCCTGGCGGGGGGCTCGGGGGGCAGCGCCCCCCGAAACGGTGGCGTCAATTTGTATTTTCTTGGGGACCCCCTTCCAAAACTAAAAACATAATTCCAAAAAACAAAACTTCTCGGCTGTCCTCTTTGGAGGTTGCCCGGTGAAAAAAAACGTTATTGGGACCTGAACCCTATACAATTTCTATAAACCCTAAACCCTAAACCCTAAACCCTAAACCCTAAACCCTAAACCCTAAACCCTAAACGTTTAGGGTTTAGGGTTTAGGGTTTAGGGTTTAGGGTTTAGGGTTTATAGAAATTGTATAGGGTTTGGGTCCCAAAAACTCCTTTGGCACCGGCCAACCTTTTCTTCATAGATTGAGATAAAAAGGTTGGCCGATAGTCACTAAACTCATGGGGCAGCTTCTTTTCACCGGCCAACCTTTTGCTCTTGTTTTAGTACAGCAAGGTTGGCCGGTGCCAAAAACGCGCTTTTTCACCGGCCAACCTGTTCTCTTTAAAAAAAGAGCAAAAGGTTGGCCGGTGAAAGTAGCTGACACAAGGTTGGCCGGTGAAAAAAACGTGCTTTTTCACCGGCCAACCCGCCCTGCTCTCTTCAAAAAGAGCAGAAAAGGTTGGCCGGTGAAAAAAAACGTGTTTTTTCACCGGCCAACCCGCCCTGCTCTCTTCAAAAAGAGCAGAAAAGGTTGGCCGGCGAAAGAGGCTGACTCATGAGCCAGGGCTGAATTTGGAGCTTTAGTTAGGGCCCGGGCTTGACTTGGGGGCGCCCCAGGCTATTTTGGAACCTGATTTGAGGTAATTTGGGGTGACCTAGTTCTTCTGCACCTTAATTTCGAATTCAATTTGGGGCCTACTGAGGCTTAAATTGGAGCTTAATTTAGAACTTCATTTGAGGTCCCGACGAAGCCTAGTTTGGAGCATCATTTGGGCCTTCTGCTCCTTGATTTGAGGCTCCGGGGAGTTGGGCCTCCGGGGCCTGAATTGGCGCTTCCCGGAATTTCGTTTGGGTCCTAATTTGGGTCCTAATTTTTCTGTGCCTTCTGGAGCTTCTCTTGAAGCCTAATTTAGGATCTTTCAAACTTCATTTGGGGCTTGGGGCTTGTTGATTTGGAACCTGATTTGGGGCTTCCTGTTTGCCGGGGTGTAAGTTGAGCAGGGCCTGATTTAAGCCTCCAGAAGTTTGTGCCGGAAAGGCGGGAGGGTTTTGGAGGTGTTTGGGGGGGAGAAGTCTGCGGGGGTTTGAGTTTTGGCTTTGGGGCCTGCTCTTGATTGAAGTTTTGGTCAACAGTACGGCGGGCACTGTTGACTACAGGCGAACTAATTTTTCTCCATGTGAAAGTCAGCGACCGTGCTTCTGCGTAACCAGTCCATGAACCTGTACAAGAGCATGCAAATTGGCCTGGGCCAGTGCTCGGCTGCACTGTGAGTCACGTGCCACAAGCGTTCGGGAAGCAAGGATCAGAAAGGGACCACGGCGTAGGTTGTGTAAATTTGCACGGTATGTTGCATGTTCCCTATCAAGGCAGGCCCCCTCCGGAAAGCATCTAGCAAGTACACTCTGTCTTCAAAAGATTTCAGAGCAGTCCAATAATCGTAGAAACGGGAATTCTCTGTGGTGCTGCGGATCTGCAGCAGGCTTATGGCTCCTGTTGGCCAGGCGCTGTATTCGCGCAAGAGTTGCAACTTGAAGCCAAGCCTCTCCAACATGTTGCCTACACACAGCGGCGAGAATATCACACCGTTGCGTATAGAGTCCCACTCGTGGACATACTCTTCTTGCTCAATGGAGTATTCCACTCTGCCAAAAGCATTGTTGATGGAAACCTTGGCACTCTGAAGCTGCTTCGTTTTGAACCTTTTGCGGTCGTCGAAGCTTTCGAAGTACAGAGTATCTCCGGCAAGAGTCAGAAAGCACCACCTTGGTTGGCACAGGTGTGCCGCCCCACTCGAGAGAGGTACTTGAATGCCGGCTTGCAGTATACCTTCTTCCATAGCCCACTTCAAGCCAGACTTACGGAAAGGAGGCCCTGCCGCCATCGATGCCAAGTACTTTGCCTTCAGGGTACGTCGAGCTTTCCACCATTCACGGCGCAAGGCCCTTGCAACAGTGTGCTTGCCACGCCAATGTGTGCGGCACTTGCGCTTCATCTTGACATTGGTGAAGGGCTCCTTCTTGCGATAGTGCACGTACGTCCAATGCAGACGAAAGTCGCGATTGCCTTGGCGCCACCGAGCAGCGGCTTTCAAATACTTTTGACTGCCTTCGCTGATGCCTGGACTGGCAGCAGGGATTGGCCGGCCCATCACGAAATGCTTCAGGCGTTGCTTCTTCTTGTGGAGCCAACTCGTCCGCAACTCGAACTTGCTTTCTTCTCCTGCCCTTGTGCGAAGAAGACACTGCTCGTTAGTAGATAACGCGCAGAGCGAACCCAAGTCAAAGGCAGCTTGGTACACCGGCGACTTGATGCGGCGCCAATGTTTGAGGAGCCTTTGCAAGTTCCCTTTGCCTACACGGGAAGAGAGCGCCCGCTGCAAAGTGTCTACGCAGCACAGCACGCAGCGTGTTCCGGTGGGCTGGGCGGGTCCACCACGCCCGTCCTGCGCAAACAGACACGGTCTGGCTGCGCCGCCCGCAGGATCCTCCAAGCCAGCGCAATACTTCGGCATGGCGGCAAGCTGCAAGCTGCAAGACAACTTCTAGTTACCCGACAATTGCCCCTTGTGATCTAGGTTTCTTACAAGTGGGCACGTGGTATGATCCGTGTGCTGTTGACTTGAGCAAAAGTTCTGCGGCGCGTGCAAGTGGCCTGCTGCTACTCAGTTGGCCCAACATGAACCTAGAAGCTCCGTCGGCTGCTGGATTCCCTCTTCATATAGGTGGAATTGGTCATTTCTTGAAGCTGGGACCTTCATATAGGTGGAATTGGTCATTTCCTGAAGCTGGGACCTTCATATCGGTGGAATTGGTCATTTCCTGAGGCTGGGACTTTCATATAGGTGGAATTGGTCATTTCCTGAGGCTGGGACCTTCATATAGGTGGGATCGGTCATTTCCTGAGGCTGGGACCTTCATATAGGCGGAATTGGTCAATTCCTGATGCTGGACCTTCATTTAGGTGGAATTGGTCATTTCCTGAGGCTGGGACCTTCATATAGGCAGAATTAATCATTTCCTGAAACTGGGACCTTCATAGGTGGAATTGGTCATTTCCTGAGGCTGGGACCTTCATATAGGTGGAACTGGTCATTTCCTGAGGCTGGGACCTTCATACAGGTGGAATTGGTCATTTCCTGAGGTTGGGACCTTCAGAAAGGTGGAATTGGTCATTTCCTGAGGCTGGGACCTTCATATAGGTGGAATTGGTCATTTCTTGAAGCTGGGACCTTCCTCTAGGTGGAATTGATCATTTGCTGAAGCTGGGACCTTCATATCGGTGGAATTGGTCATTTCCTGAGGCTGGGACTTTCATATAAGTGGAATTTGTCATTTCCTGAGGCTGGGACCTTCATATAAGTGGAATTGGTCATTTCCTGAGGCTGGGACCTTCATATAGCTAGAATTGGTTATTTCCTGAGGCTGGGACCTTCATATAGGCAGACTTGGTCATTTCGTGAGGCTGGGACTTTCATATAGGTGGAATTGGTCATTTACTGAGGTTGGGACCTTCATATAGGCGGAATTGGTCATTTCCTGAAGCTGGGACCTTCATATAGGTGGAATTGGTCATTTCCTGAGGCTGGGACCTTCATATAGGTGGAATTGGTCATGTCCTGAGGCTGGTGGAATTGGTCATTTCCTGAGGCTGGGACCTTCATGTAGGCCGAATTGGTCATTTCCTGAGGCTGGGACCTTCATATAGGCGGAATTGGTCATTTCCTGAGGCTGGGACTTTCATATAAGTGGAATTGGTCATTTCCTGAGGCTGGGACCTTCATATAGGTGGAATTGGTCATTTCCTGAAGCTGGGACCTTCATATATGTGGAATTGGTCATTTCCTGAGGCTGGGACTTTTATATAGGTGGATTTGTTCATTTTCTGAGGCTGGGACCTTCAGATAATATAGGTGGCATTGGTCATTTCCTGACGCTGGGACCTTCATATAGGTGGAATTGGTCATTTCCTGAGGCTGGGACCTTCATTGGTTATTTCCTGAGGCTGGGACCTTCATATAGGTGGAATTGGTCATTTCCTGAGGCTGGGACCTTCATATAGGTGGAATTGGTCATTTTTTGAGCCTGGGAGGTCATTTCCTGAGGCTGGGACCTTCATATAGGTGGAATTGGTCATTTCCTGGGACCTTCATAGGTGGAATTGGTCATTTCCTGAGGCTGGGACCTTCATATAGGTGGAATTGGTCATTTCCTGAGGCTGGGGCCTTCATATAGGTCATTCCCTGAGGTTGGGACGTTCATATAGGTGGAATTGGTCATTTCCTGAGGCTGAGACCTTCATCTAGGTGGAACTGGTCATTTCCTGTCATCTAGGTGGAACTGGTCATTTCCTGAGGTGGGGCCTTCATATAGGTGGAATTGGTCATTTCCTGAGGCTGGGACCTTCATATAGGTGGAATTGGTCATTTCCTGAGGCTGGGGACCTTCATATAGGTGGAATTGGTCATTTCCTGAAGCTGGGACCTTCATATCGGTGGAATTGGTCATTTCCTGAAGCTGGGACCTTCATATCCGTGGAATAGTTGCATTTCCTGAGGCTGGGACCTTCATATAGGTGGATTTGGTCATTTCCTGACGCTGGGACCTTCAGATAATATAGGTGGCGTTGGTCATTTCCTGAGGCTGCGACCTTCATATAGGTGGAATTGGTCATTTCCTGAGGCTGGGACCTTCATATAGGTGGAATTGGTCATTTCCTGAGGCTGGGTCCAAACCTGGAAACCTGCACGTTTTGGGAACCTGGAAACCTGCACGTTTTGGGGGTCCAAACCTGGAAACCTGCACGTTTTGGGGGTCCAAACCTGGAAACCTGCACGTTTTGGGGGTCCAAACCTGGAAACCTGCACGTTTTGGGGGTCCAAACCTGGAAACCTGCACGTTTTGGGGGTCCAAACCTGGAAACCTGCACGTTTTGGGGGTCCAAACCTGGAAACCTGCACGTTTTGGGGGTCCAAACCTGGAAACCTGCACGTTTTGGGGTCCAAACCTGGAAACCTGCACGTTTTGGGGGTCCAAACCTGGAAACCTGCACGTTTTGGGGGGTCCAAACCTGGAAACCTGCACGTTTTGGGGGTCCAAACCTGGAAACCTGCACGTTTTGGGGGTCCAAACCTGGAAACCTGCACGTTTGGGGGTCCAAACCTGGAAACCTGCACGTTTTGGGGGTCCAAACCTGGAAACCTGCACGTTTTGGGGGTCCAAACCGGGAAACCTGCACGTTTTGGGGGGTCCAAACCTGGAAACCTGTACGTTTTGGGGGTCCAAACCTGGAAACCTGCACGTTTTGGGGGTCCAGAAACCTGCACGTTTTGGGTGTCCAAACCTGGAAACCTGCACGTTTTGGGGGGTCCAAACCTGGAAACCTGCACGTTTTGGGGGTCCAGAAACCTGCACGTTTTGGGGGTCCAAACCTGGAAACCTGCACGTTTTGGGAAACCTGCACGTTTTGGGGGTCCAAACCTGGAAACCTGCACGTTTTGGGGGTCCAAAGCTGGAAACCTGCACGTTTTGGGGGTCCAAACCTGGAAACCTGCACGTTTTGGGGGGTCCAAACCTGGAAACCTGCACGTTTTGGGGGTCCAAACCTGGAAACCTGCACGTTTTGGGGGGTCCAAACCTGGAAACCTGTGCACGTTTTGGGGGTCCAAACCTGGAAACCTGCACGTTTTGAGGGTCCAAACCTGGAAACCTGCACGTTTGGGGGGTCCAAACCTGACGTTTGGCGAGCCCCGGCCTTGAAAGGTGATTTAAGGTCTGGGTGGTTTTTGGGGTGGGATCGACAGCCGGCCGCGCGTATGTTGGTGCCTTTTTTCTTTTCGGCACCAACATACAACTCAAGCGACACCCTAAACCCTAAACCCTAAACCCTAAACCCTAAACCCTAAACCCTAAACCCTAAACCCTAAACCCTAAACCCTAAACCCTAAACCCTAAACCCTAAACCCCTAAACCCTAAACCCTAAACCCTAAACCCTAAACCCTAAACCCTAAACCCTAAACCCTAAACCTTAAACCCTAAACCCTAAACCCTAAACCCTAAACCCTAAACCCTAAACCCTAAACCCTCAAGACAAAATAAATAGAAATTGTATGTGGTATCAATCTGAATTTTCCAAGATATTTGTCTAAACAGCTGACAAACAGAGTTTAAGTAAATTAATCCAAAGCGGGAGGCCGGGAGGCCAAATGTTCAATTTACTTAAACCTCTGGGGCCTTCCCGGGCCCCGACAAACCAAAGCCCAAATCGCCTCCCAAAGCCCAAAATTGGCTTCCCAAAGCCCAAAATTGGCTTCCCAAAACCGAAAATTGGCTCCCAAGCCCCAGCAGGGCAGCAGCTCCTGCCCCAGCCCCAGCCCCAGCCCCAGCCCCCGCCCCCCAGCCAGCCCCAGCCAGCCCCAGCCAGCCCCAGCCCCACTCTCCAGCCCCAGCCCCCAGCCCCAGCCCAGCCCCCCAGCCCCAGGCCCCAGCCCCAGCCCCAGCAGCCCCAGGCTTAGCGGCCCCAGCCCCAGCCCCCAGCCCCAGCCCCAGCCCCAGCCCGCCCCAGCCCCAAAAATGAAAAGGTGGTTCCAAAAAAAAAAGTTTCGGTCAAAACGTTTCGGTCAAAACGTTTCGGTCAAAACGTTTCGGTCAAAACGTTTCGGTCAAAACGTTTCGGTCAAAACGTTTCGGTCAAAACGTTTCGGTCAAAACGTTATTGGGACCCAAACCCTATACAATTTCTATAAACCCTAAACCCTAAACCCTAAACCCTAAACCCTAAACCCTAAACCCTAAACCCTAAACCCTAAACCCTAAACCCTAAACCCTAAACCCGCGATCCCTGTCTAGGGATCGCGGAAAGGTTGTGGAGTGTACACGACACAACAAAGACAACTTACTTTACAGGACACTAAACGTTAAAGTCGGCTTGCACTTGCGGACCTTGCCCTGACACAAAGAGAACCCCAAACCCTGGCTGACAGTCCCTAACCCAAAACTCAACGTTTGGGTTTGGGGGGTCCAAACCTGGAAACCTGCACGTTTTGGGGGGTCCAAACCTGGAAACCTGCACGTTTCAGGGGGTCCTAACCTGGAAATCTGCACGTTTTGGGTGTCCAAACCTGGAAACCTGCACGTTTTGGGGGGTCTAAACCTGGAAACCTGCACGTTTTGGGGGTCCAAACCTGGAAACCTGCACGTTTTGGCGGGTCCAAACCTGGAAGCCTGCACGTTTTGGGGTGTCCAAACCTGGAAACCTGCACGTTTTGGGGAACTTGCACGTTTTGGGGGTCCAAACCTGGAAACCTGCACGTTTTGGGGGGTCCAAACCTGGAAACCTGCACGTTTTGGGGGGTGCAAACCTGGAAACCTGCACGTTTTGGGGGGGTCCAAACCTGGAAACCTGCACGTTTTGGGGGGTCCAAACCTGGAAACCTACATGTTTTGGGGGGTCCAACTCTGGAAACCTGCACGTTTTGGGGGGTCTAAACCTGGAAACCTGCACGTTTTGGGGCCCAAACCTGGAAACCTGCACGTTTTGAGTGTCCAAACCTGGAAACCTGCACGTTTTGGTGGTCCAAACCTGGAAACCTGCACGTTTTGGGGGTCCAAACCTGGAAACCTGCACGTTTTGGGGGGTCCAAACCTGGAAAGCTGCACGTTTTGGGGGGTCCAAACCTGGAAACCTGCACGTTTTGGGGGTCCAGGAAACCTGCACGTTTTGGGGGTCCAAACCTGGAAACCTGCACGTATTGGGGGTCCAAAAACCGGGAAAACTGCACGGTTTGGGGGCCAAACCTGGAAACCTGCAACTTATTTGGGGGGTCCAAACTGGAAACCTGCACGTTGTGGTGGGTCCAAACCTGGAAACCTGCAACATTTTGGGGGTCCACACCTGGAAACCCTGCACGTTCTTTGGAACCTGGAAACCTGCACGTTTTGAGGGGTCCAAACCTGGAAACCTGCACGTTTTGGGGGGTCCAAACCTGGAAACCTGCACGTTTGGGGGTCCAAACCTGGAAACCTGCACGTTTTGGGGGGTCCAAACCTGGAAACCTGCACGTTTTGGGGGGTCCAAACCTGGAAACCTGCACGTTTTGGGGGTCCAAACCTGGAAACCTGCACGTTTTGGGGGTCCAAACCTGGAAACCTGCACGTTTTGGGGGTCCAAACCTGGAAACCTGCACGTTTTGGGGGTCCAAACCTGGAAACCTGCACGTTTTTGGTGTCCAAACCTGGAAACCTGCACGTTTTGGGGGTCCAAACCTGGAAACCTGCACGTTTTGGGGGTCCAAACCTGGAAACCTGCACGTTTTGGGGGCCCAAGCCTGGAAACCTGCACGTTTTGGGGGTCCAAACCTGGAAACCTGCACGTTTTGGGGGTCCAAACCTGGAAACCTGCACGTTTTTGGGGTCCAAACCTGGAAACCTGCACGTTTTTGGGGTCCAAACCTGGAAACCTGCACGTTTTGGGGGTCCAAACCTGGAAACCTGTACGTTTTGGGGGTCCAAACCTGGAAACCTGCACGTTTTGGGGGTCCAAACCTGGAAACCTGCACGTTTTGGGGGTCCAAACCTGGAAACCTGCACGTTTTGGGGGTCCAAACCTGGAAACCTGCACGTTTTGGGGGGTCCAAACCTGGAAAGCTGCACGTTTTGGGGGGTCCAAACCTGGAAACCTGGGGGTCCAAACCTGGAAACCTGCACGTTTTGGGGGTCCAAACCTGGAAACCTGCACGTTTTGGGGGTCCAAACCTGGAAACCTGCACGTTTGGGGAGTCCAAACCTTGACGTTTGGCGAGCCCCCGCCTTGAAAGGTGATTTAAGGTCTGGGTGGTTTTTGGGGTGGGATCGACAGCAGGCCGCGCGTATGTTGGTGCCTTTTTTCTTTTCGGCACCAACATACAACTCAAGCGACACCCTAAACCCTAAACCCTAAACCCTAAACCCTAAACCCTAAACCCTAAACCCTAAACCCTAAACCCTAAACCCTAAACCCTAAACCCTAAACCCTTAACCCTAAACCCTAAACCCTAAACCCTAAACCCTAAACCCTAAACCCTAAACCCTAAACCCTAAACCCTAAACCCTAAACCCTAAACCCTAAACCGGCACTGCTGTACTAGCAGTGCCGGAATGTTGTGGAGTGCACACGACACAACAAAGACAACTTACTTCGAATGTCAACTTAACGTCCTCGTCAACTTTCTCTTAGATGGAGCTAGGCTCTGACACTAACTAACCCCAAACCCTGCTGACCAGCCCTGGGCCCAAACGTTGACGTTCAACGTTTGGGGGGTCCAAACCTGGAAACCTGCACGTTTGGGGGCCCAAACCTGGAAACCTCAACGTTTTGGACCTTGAAACCTCAACGTTTGGGGGGTCCAAACCTTGAAACCTCAACGTTTGGGGGGTCCAAACCTTGAAACCTCAACGTTTGGGGGGTCCAAACCTTGAAACCTCAACGTTTGGGGGGTCCAAACCTTGAAACCTCAACGTTTGGGGGGTCCAAACCTTGAAACCTCAACGTTTGGGGGGTCCAAACCTTGAAACCTCAACGTTTGGGGGGTCCAAACCTTGAAACCTCAACGTTTGGGGGGTCCAAACCTTGAAACCTCAACGTTTGGGGGGTCCAAACCTTGAAACCTCAACGTTTGGGGGGTCCAAAAACCTTGAAACCTCAACGTTTGGGGGGTCCAAACCTTGAAACCTCAACGTTTGGGGGGTCCAAACCTTGAAACCTCAACGTTTGGGGGGTCCAAACCCTGAAACCTCAACGTTTGGGGGGTCCAAACCTTGAAACCTCAACGTTTGGGGGGTCCAAACCTTGAAACCTCAACGTTTGGGGGGTCCAAACCTTGAAACCTCAACGTTTGGGGGGTCCAAACCTTGAAACCTCAACGTTTGGGGGGTCCAAACCTTGAAACCTCAACGTTTGGGGGGTCCAAACCTTGAAACCTCAACGTTTGGGGGGTCCAAACCTTGAAACCTCAACGTTTGGGGGGTCCAAACCTTGAAACCTCAACGTTTGGGGGGTCCAAACCTTGAAACCTCAACGTTTGGGGGGTCCAAACCTTGAAACCTCAACGTTTGGGGGGTCCAAACCTTGAAACCTCAACGTTTGGGGGGTCCAAACCTTGAAACCTCAACGTTTGGGGGGTCCAAACCTTGAAACCTCAACGTTTGGGGGGTCCAAACCTTGAAACCTCAACGTTTGGGGGGTCCAAACCTTGAAACCTCAACGTTTGGGGGGTCCAAACCTCCTCCAAAAACACCCCAAATGAGGGGGACCCCAGGATCGGCCCGGGCCCCAGTTAAAAATGCGATTTTTTAGTACTGAAATCGAGGCTTCTGGGTGGTCTCTCGTTTTCTGGATTTTTGACCAAAACCGAGCCTGCACCGGTTTCAGGATTTCTAGTCCCACCCCTCTATGGGGGCCGAAACGGGTCCAAACCTTGAAACCTCAACGTTTGGGGGCTCCAAACCTTGAAACCTCAACGTTTGGGGGGTCCAAACCTTGAAACCTCAACGTTTGGGGGGTCCAAAAACCTTGAAACCTCAACGTTTGGGGGGTCCAAACCTTGAAACCTCAACGTTTGGGGGGTCCAAACCTTGAAACCTCAACGTTTGGGGGGTCCAAACCCTGAAACCTCAACGTTTGGGGTCCAAACCCTGAACCTCAAGTTTGGGGGGCCAAACCTTGAAACCTCACGTTTGGGGGGGGTCCAAACCGTGAAACCTTCAACGTTTGGGGGTCCAAACCTTGAAACCTCAACGTGTGGGGGGTCAACACCTTGAAAAACCTCAACGTTTGGGGGGTCCAAACATTGAAACCTCAACGTTGGGGCGTGGTCCAAACCTGGAAACCTCAACGTTTGGGGGGTTCCCAAACCGAACCCCTTCAACGTTGGGGGGGTCCAAACCTTTGAAACCTTCAAGGTTTGGGGGCGGGCCAAAACCTTGAAACCTCAGATGTTGGGGGGTCCAAAACCTTGTGAAACGTCAAACATTTGGGGGGTCCAAACCTTGAAACCTCAACGTTTGGGGGGGGTCCAAACCCTGAAGCCTCAACGTTTGGGGGGTCCGAACCTTGAAACCTCAACGTTTGGGGGTCCAAACCTTGAAACCTCAACGTTTGGGGGGTCCTAACCTTGAAACCTCAACGTTTGGGGGTCCAAACCTTGAAACCTCAACGTTTGGGGGCTCCAAACCTTGAAACCTCAACGTTTGGGGGGTCCAAACCTTGAAACCTCAACGTTTGGGGGGTCCAAACCTTGAAACCTCAACGTTTGGGGGGTCCAAACCTTGAAACCTCAACGTTTGGGGGGTCCAAACCTTGAAACCTCAACGTTTGGGGGGTCCAAACCTTGAAACCTCAACGTTTGGGGGGACCAAACCTTGAAACCTCAACGTTTGGGGGGTCCAAACCTTGAAACCTCAACGTTTGGGGGGTCCAAACCTTGAAACCTCAACGTTTGGGGGGTCCAAACCTTGAAACCTCAACTTTGCGGGGTCCAAGACCCCCCCTTGCCTCAAACTCCGACCCCCCCTTGAGAGGGAAAGTTTGCCTCCAAAAGCACCCCAAATGAGGGGGACCCCAGGATCGGCCCGGGTCCCAGTTAAAAATGCGATTTTTTAGTACTGAAATCGACGCTTCTGGGCGGTCTCTCGTTTTCTGGATTTTTGACCAAAACCGAGCCTTCACCGGTTTCAGGATTTCAAGTCCCGCCCTTCTATGGGGGCCGATGAAATGAGAGGTCCGAGTTCGAGCTCAAAGTTTCGAGGTCAAAGTTTCGAGGTCTGTAGGGTTAAGAGAAAAATTGAAAAGAAAAAAAAAGAGGTCAAACCCTAAAAGCTTTAGGTCTGGGTGGTTGCATGGGGTGGGCGTCGACGCGTGCCGCGGGTGTGTGTTTTAAGCCTCCCTGCGCAAACACACACCTTCAAGTCCGACACCCTAAACCCTAAACCCTAAACCCTAAACCCTAAACCCTAAACCCTAAACCCTAAACCCTAAACCCTAAACCCTAAACCCTAAACCCTAAACCCTAAACCCTAAACCCTAAACCCTAAACCCTAAACCCTAAACCCTAACCATAAACCCTAAACCCTAAACCCTAAACCCTAAACCCTAAACCCTAAACCCTAAACCCTAAACCCTAAACCCTAAACCCTAAACCCTAACCCCTAAACCCTAAACCCTAAACCCTAAACCCTAAACCCGCGATCCCTGTCTAGGGATCGCGGAAAGGTTGTGGAGTGTACACGACACAACAAAGACAACTTACTTTACAGGACACGAAACGTTAAGGTTGCTTGCACTTGCGGACCTAGCCCTGACACAGAGAGAACCCCAAACCCTGTCTGAGGAGCCCTAACCCAAAACTCAACGTTTGGGTTTGGGGGGTCCAAACCTGGAAACCTGCACGTTTTGGGGGTCCAAACCTGGAAACCTGCACGTTTTGGGGGTCCAAACCTGGAAACCTGCACGTTTTGGGAAACCTGCACGTTTTGGGGGTTCCAAACCTGGAAACCTGCACGTTTTGGGGGGTCCAAACCTGGAAACCTGCACGTTTTGTGGGTCCAAACCTGGAAACCTGCACGTTTTGGGGGTCCAAACCTGGAAACCTGCACGTTTTGGGGGTCCAAACCTGGAAACCTGCACGTTTTGGGGGGTCCAAACCTGGAAACCTGCCCGTTTTGGGGGTCCAAACCTGGAAACCTGCACGTTTTGGGGGGTCCAAACCTGGAAACCTGCACGTTTTGAGGGGGTCCAAACCTGAAAACCTGCACGTTTTGGGGGTCCAAACCTGGAAACCTGCACGTTTTGGGGGTCCAAACCTGGAAACCTGCACGTTTTGGGGGTCCAAACCTGGAAACCTGCACGTTTTTGGTGTCCAAACCTGGAAACTTGCACGTTTTGGGGGTCCAAACCTGGAAACCTGCACGTTTTGGGGGTCCAAACCTGGAAACCTGCACGTTTTGGGGGTCCAAACCTGGAAACCTGCACGTTTTGGGAAACCTGCACGTTTTGGGGGTTCCAAACCTGGAAACCTGCACGTTTTGGGGGGTCCAAACCTGGAAACCTGCACGTTTTGTGGGTCCAAACCTGGAAACCTGCACGTTTTGGGTGTCCAAACCTGGAAACCTGCACGTTTTGGGGGTCCAAAGCTGGAAACCTGCACGTTTTGGGGGTCCAAACTGGAAACCTGCACGTTTTGGGGGTCCAAACCTGGAAACCTGCACGTTTTGGGGGTCCAAACCTGGAAACCTGCACGTTTGGGGGTCCAAACCTGGAAACCTCCACGTTTTGGGGGTCCAAACCTGGAAACCTGCACGTTTTTGGGGGTCCAAACCTGGAAACCTGCACGTTTTGGGGGTCCAAACCTGGAAACCTGCACGTTTTGGGGGTCCAAACCTGGAAACCTGCACGTTTTGGGGGTCCA